>JAAMXS010012684.1:0-19323 GCA_019693525.1 Cylindrotheca fusiformis | reverse complement strand
CTGCTGTTGCTAACTAAAGTTCTCCTTCAGGAGGCTGTTGAGAAAAAGTTGCAGAAGTCTGCAAGGAAAGGAACTTCACGGCCTAACCCTAACGACTGCTAACGAGACGATGGCCGCTTCGAAACTAGCACTACCATCTATGGGTTTCGGTATCTCTTTCAGAGTACCAATGATTGTGGTAAGTCAATTCATTTTCTTTCTAGTATGCTTTGTTTACTGGAACTTGAAAGTAACTAGCTTGTTGGTGAGTTTTCCGTATACAGCAGAAAAAGTGTCAGTGCGTCCCTCAACATTCGCCTGATCCTTAGAGTCAAGGTAGATTTTGATAATTTGCTTTCCATCAGTCTTTACTCGGGTTCGCTTTCCAACAATCTCAGTGGGGTAAACAATATCCTCCAAAATGGCGTCTTGAACGGCAGTTAATGTGCGCGATCGGGGTCGTGGTCCACTAGTCTTTTGGTTACGGTTAAAAGATTTTCCCAAAATAGTGCGTTGTCCAACAATGAGAACGTGGCGTCCAGAGAACTTCTTTTCTAGCTCGCGAACAAGTCTTTGTTGAATCTTATGGACAGACTTCAACAATTTGTAAGGAACATACAAAATGATGGCACTGCGGCCATTTCCGCAGTCAACCTCCTTTGCAGCTGTGATGTAGATGTTACGAAGAGAAGCCTTGAGTTCTGTGGAAGTCATCTCAAGATTGAGAAGCTCATTGGCAATGGACTTCTCGAATTCATCGGGTTCCTTTTGGAGGAAAGGCAGAGATGACGAAATGTGAGCACTACGGCCAAAAGATAGATACACCTTCCCAACAACAGAACCATCGCGCAAAATAATTCTTCAGCTACTTACTCCGCTGGCTTTTTTGATCTTTTCTGTGCTCATCTTGTTCCGTTCTAATGAATATCTCAGCGGATGAATACCAACAATCCTGTTTCGATGATCGAGATGAGTTTTCCCCAGTTGAAAGATGGTCAATGAAACGACCGGTTTCGTAGAGGCACACGTAGCTATCGAAAAACAGTAAGCGGTAAATGAGCGTCCGGCCGTCACACCGCTATCTGCCTTTCTATGACCCATTCGACTACAAGTGCTTAAACAAATGATGAAGTGCTCAGTCTGAGAAGTTTCTTGGAAAGTCAAGTCATCGCATTTGAATAGACACTCGCCGCTGGATACTAACCAAACAAAACACAATGTCTCGTGGGAAAATAGTGGCAGAAGACGATGAAGAAGAATATGTTGAACCTGAAGGATCCACAATGCAAGAGGGCAACGATGTGGATTTCGCAGCTGAAAGTGCGGTTCCGGATGCCACACCAAGTACTTCCAGACGAAAGAAAAAACGCAGAAGAATAAATTATGAGTCTGCGGAGATCGACTTACTTCCCAGTCATGAACGAAAGACTGATGCCGGTGGCTATGCTCATACAAACAAGAGCAAGGAAAAAATATCCTTTGCAAATAGGGGGAATACACCATGGAACAAAGGAAAGCAAAGAAGCTCCGCGGACAAGGCGAAAATCAAGGCAGGTGTCCAAGCTAGAAACCGGGCCATCAAACTAGAGAAACTAAGGGTCAGTGTTGAATTGCAATCTTTTGTTGGTACTGCACGCAAAGCGAGGCAACCGTGAACCAATCAACCTCACACTTTTGGTTTACTGTCTGCAGAGACTGGGGATGACAGAGGAAGAGTACGATCAAAAGAAGAAGGAAATCAAATATCTACGAGAGAGAGTCCGACGAACAAAGCTAGCAAACGACCGTCACGCTGCGGCACAAGCACAGAAGAAGCTCCAAGCAGCATTGGATGCGACCACAGATACGGTGAGTAGGACAAAATAACGGCAGTCTGTATCGTCCCACCGGCTTGTTCCTGGATTGGGTCCATATCATTCTCACAATCTACAATCAAATGAAGGGCAAAGAAAAAATTGTTGTCGAAGAGCTCCATGAAAAGGCAGATCAGGAGGTGGTGAAAATTCAGAAGGATAAGAAATTGTTTGTCTCAGATCTCTCGTGGACACCCGTTCAGATTTGGAAAGATGGGGAATCATATGACCAAGTTTGTCCAAATGGGGGACCTGGGGGGCTAATTTGCTGCAAATCGTGTGCCAAGGCGTACTCATCGTACTTGGATACAACTGTCAATGATTTGGAGACCCAGAGAACGCATAAAGCAGGTAGCGAAGTCAAGGAATTGTTGGAGTACATAGACAAAGATAAGAATGATCTTGACCGATTTTCTGCTGTTGCTAGGAGAAAATCCCCGCCCATTGCGCGGTCGAAGATAAACACAGAGGCTTCGCGACTTCCAGGAACACGACGAACTTATGGTTCCAGACACAGTAGAGACGATGATCATGAATGGAACCTAACGAGTACAATTGATATTGTGGTCCCACCTGAGTTCTCCTTGAATACAGCATCTGTTTAGCTGGTGGGAGCCATCCCAGTTGGTGTCTATTGACACGGTAAATGTAGCTCAGGAGAAGGCGATATGACGCGTTCCACAAATCGCGGAAGCGTACAATACAAGCAAGGTTCCTTGGAGCTAGATGCAACTCTACGATTGATTCTCGACAACTCTCCCAGAACTCGCCAGATGGAAAAGCATGGAGCCACTATGCATCCTCCCAATTGCTATTTTCCCTTCAACTAGCTTTAACTAACTTAGCCTCTTTGTTCGAGAAATTCCACCTGATGCTTGCGGATTCGCTTACTATCGGATAACGACTGAGGTCGAATCGGAGCTGGCAGCCTAGACTACGAACCCAACGAAGGCACCAGAACAAAATCCTATTGTCGCCGTTCGATCAGTCTTCATCAGCCTCCGCAGCTTATCCGGGCCAATATTTTTCCGGACGCCGTTCCGGAAATTGTTCGCCACTAGCAATGCTCGTCTCTTGAGGTTTTCTATTTCTGCCTCATACTTGTCTGGCATTTTTAGATCATCCAGGACTCCCGCAGCATTCATTGCTTCAGTAGCTACAAATGCTGCTCCAGCACACTTGACTACAGTCACGGCAGAGTTGAGGGCGACTCTTGATACCCCAAAGCCGGCTACAGCGCCAGTGGCGAATTTTCCACTTTCTGGAAGTTCTTCGTATTTTTGTTTCAAGTAGTCGCAAGTGTCCTTCCATGGATTTTCATCTGCTCTGGTGGGAGAAAACAGTAATGAAAGGAGAAGAAAAAAAGAAATCAAGGTCTTGGGAAGTGAGTTCTTCATTGCTGCTGTATTCTGCGTTGATTGTGATCAATTCAGGGTTGAAGTATTGACATTGGTTAGGCTCAACGCATATCCAAGACGGAGTCTTGGATGATTGGCAATTTGATTGAAGTTCCACGTTTCCCTATCAGTCCGACTCCGTCCGTTAACGGACGACTGCCAGAGCATTCAAAGTCCCACATCCAACACCAAGAAGCCAAATCTCCACACAATCAAGGCAACGCAACGAATACGAAACGAAACAAGCCTCACCGTCCTCGCGACGGAACCAAGGAAATCACTACCATGTCTGACTCGGAAGGAGACTACAGCAACGAAGACAAAGAAATTGGGGAAATTGCAACGGCACCTTCGCTCTACCTGCGCCCCACATTCTTTCGCCAAACTCGCAAGAAAGGGAAAATACTAAAAAGTGTATCAGAGCGATATCTTCGCGATGACCTCGGCTTTGGAAGCTACTTTGTCGATGAAAACACGAAGAATCTACGTGTCAAGGAGGCTGCTATGGGGAAACCGAGGGTCATAGCAGATGTGAATCATCTTGTCACACTGCTGAAACCATGCAAACCAAATGCTGTTGTAATTTGTGACACAAATGTTATTCTGCACAACTTGGATATCTTAGAACAAAGCCAATCTGCAATGCCAAATCTTGTTTTCCCTCAAACTTCACTCTTGGAATGCCGGAAAAATAGAATGGTAGCATATGATCGTGCTGTGGAAATGCTCAAAGAAGTCGGTAAAGACCAGGGGCGTTGCTGCATATTCTTCCCCGATATGCACCACTCGCAAACAGCTCATGTTCGCAAAGAAGAAACTTCTTCCATCAACGACGAAAACGATGCAAGAATACGAAACGTCGCGGCTCTTTTTGCCGAGCATCTTCGGGGAA
Organism: Cylindrotheca fusiformis; assembly: GCA_019693525.1. Taxonomy (NCBI): domain Eukaryota; phylum Bacillariophyta; class Bacillariophyceae; order Bacillariales; family Bacillariaceae; genus Cylindrotheca; species Cylindrotheca fusiformis. The sequence continues at coordinate 15,202 of JAAMXS010012684.1, read as the reverse complement.
CCAACATTCGCGTCGTATTGCTGACTGACGACGCCGCAAGTCGAAAAATTGCCGATGGCGAGTTGTATGAGGCTCGGACCGTAAGGAGCTGGGTGAAGGAGTTGGAGGATCACAATCCTTCCATCTCACTTACGGATTTGGTAGCACAGTATGGTGCGACAAGAGACGAATCGAATGATGCCGGGAAAGAGTATTTTCCCGCACATGTCGGTCAAGCTGATCTTTCCATTGGCATCAAGACTGGAAGATACCATCGCGGTGTCTTACGTTCAAAGGATACTGAGTCTGGCTGGGTCACGATTAGACAAGGAGGGGAGCGTATTGCTGTAACGATTCAGGGATCGACCGACCGCAACCGAGCAGTTGATGGGGACGTGGTTGCTATTGTTCTGCACCCACTGGATAAGTGGATGTCATCTGCTGTGAAAGAGCCTACTGCGGAGATAAAGACGGTAGCTGGTATTGCCAATGATACTGCAGAGCCTACTCAAAGCGATATTAGTAATGTCCCGGACACGATATCCGTTGAAAATGTAGCAGAAAGCATGCGACCAACTGGAAAAGTTGTTGGAATCTTGAAACGAAATTTCTCAAACGTTAGCGGCTCTATCTTTCACAAAGCAAAATTGGAGAGTTTTGATTCGCTTGAGTTTAGTGAGCGTGAAAAGATTGCGGTCAAGCATGAACGGGAACATGCCGATGGGAGCGTCACGTGTGTCTTCTTTCCGGTGGACAAGAAAGTCCCCCCGATTTTGATTCGAACCACTCAACGAGAAAGATTCCTCCAGCAAAGAATCATCGTTTCTATGGATTCATGGCCATCGAACTCTCCTTATCCGTTGGGTCACTATGTGCAATTGCTCGGTCCCGTTGGCTCCAAAGATGTTGAAACAGAGGTTGTGCTTCAGCTACACAGAATAGCGCACGAACCTTTTTCAGCTGCTGTCCTCGCATGCCTTCCTCCAAGCGATTATAAAATTGAGTGTGCACCGGAAAGAGCTGATCTGAGGAATCTCCCGGTCTTGTCCATTGATCCCCCGGGATGCAAGGATATTGATGACGCGCTTCATTGTGTAACGCTGCCCAATGGAAATTTTCAGGTTGGGGTGCACATCGCTGATGTCACACACTATGTGAAGGCTGGAAGTGCTATTGATCTAGAGGCTGCAACCAGGTCAACCTCCACGTATCTTGTCAATAAGCGTCTAGATATGCTACCAGCACTCTTGACCACTGATCTCTGCAGTCTCAAGGGGAATGTCGATCGTTATGCCTTTACTGTGCTCTGGGAAGTTACACCTGAAGCAGAGATTGTTGGGGTTGACTTCAAGAAATCAATAATTCACTCCATTGCAGCTTTAACCTACCAAGAAGCGCAGACATTTATCGACCAACCAGACAATGAGAAAGAAGATGATCCTCGCGTCAGTGCAGTGAAAGGACTCGCTTCTCTGGCAAGGCTTTTTCGAAAGAAGCGCTTGGACGCTGGCGCCCTTACACTCGCGTCTCCGGAAGTCAAGTTTGTTCTAGATAGTGAATCACTGAATCCAACAGATGTCCAGGCTTACGCGTTATTAGAGGCCAATGCCTTGGTTGAGGAGTTCATGCTTTTGGCGAATGTCACCGTTTCGAAGAAGATCCTGCGCCATTTTCCGACTCTGTCTGTTTTGCGTCGGCACCCGGCGCCAAATCGATCCATGTTCGAAGGATTGATCAGTAAGGCAAAATGCCGAGGTTTCGAGATTGATATTGAAGACTCAAAACGACTTGCTGACTCTTTGGATGCGGCAACTATAGAGTCTGAGCCTTTCTTCAACAAGCTGCTTCGCATTCTTTCAACAAGATGCATGTCGCCTGCTCAATACTTTTGCTCAGGGGAGTATCGACCAATGGACTGGCACCACTATGGCCTTGCTGCGCCTGTTTACACTCATTTCACATCGCCTATCCGAAGATATGCAGATGTTTGCGTCCATCGTCTGCTTGCAGCAGCGATCAATGTTGCACCCCTTCCCCTCCACCTATCTTCGAAGTCCTATCTTCATGACCTTTGTGCCAATATGAACCGCAGGCACCGATCAGCTCAGTTGGCTGGCAGGGCTAGTGTGCAACTGCATACTTTGATATTCTTTGCCAGCAACAATGCAACAGAAGAAGATGCCTATGTTTTGGATGTTGAGACAGCTGAGCAGAGCGATCCATCATTCACTGTAATTGTACCTCGATATGGCATCGAAGGTCGCATAATCTTGCCTATTGAAGGGGAAGACCCCAAGCTTGTTCGAATCCCCAATGAGCATAAGATTGTCTACGATGACAAAACGTCAATCCAAGTATTCGACAAGATAAGGGTCCGTATTCACGTTCAGACCGATTTTGATCACCAAAGACAACTTGTAATCAAATTGATTGATCCTGTCATTGATGCCCCATTGTCACCAAAGCGGAAGATGGACTCATCTCCTTTTGGAAATTCGTTGCCAAAGAAACAACGCAAGACTTGACCAAAACGATCATTATCGACATAATTCAGTTAATATTTGTTTAAGAACAGAGTATAATATTTCCAAATCAACAGTGACCTTTCGACTGATGGGCATGAACTTATTCGTGTCACACTTGGAAAACTGGGTAGAACAACGTATCTTTTGCTTCTGCAAAAATGTGATAAGGGTGCGAATTCAAGACTAGTCGCAGTTTTCCTACTCCCTTTTTGTCATTTTCTTGTAGCTGTCGCTGGGAGCAGTATTTGACTTCTTGGTATACTTCGTGGACAATCCACCCTTGCCACTCTTGCCCTTCGACCAAGATGGTGATGAGCCATCCTTACCACCCTTTCCCTTCGATGACGACATACCCGAGACATAGCTGGGCGTGGTCTTGTATGAACTTCCCTTACCACCCTTTCCCTTCGATGATGACATACCAGAAACATAGCTGGGCGTGGTCTTACCTTTACCTCCTTTTCCCTTACTTTCCTTAGACGAGCTGTATCCAGAGTCGTACCTTTCTCCAACGCCAAGCTGGCGATCCCCGGTGTGAAGCTCAATTGTGTCTCCCCGAAGACCTCGGAATGGGCTGGATACTTTGGCGCCTTCTTGTCCAATAGCGAAGGAGCTACATGCGAAAAGAGTCACGAGTGCAAGTTTTCTTGAAATCATTGTATAGATCTTGGTTTATTTTGATTGCAAATTTATCTCTGTTGAGTTTTGTAGTCACAGAAACAGTGAGGTGTATCACTGAAAAGTTTGGATGCAATTGGTTTGTATTTGGCTGGGCCTGCGACAGATGCTCTGCAGGCTCGACACACATATTTTACTCACCTAAGACCCAAGTTTTCAAATGAGCGCCCCCGCGACATCATTACATCCTTTGAATCGAAACTCCAGTACAGTACTGCATGCGAAATTTCACGCGTATCAAGAAATGCCGTGATTTGAAAAACAACAAGAATCGACCGCATCGACTGGTCATGTTTGATGACGTTTGGTGCCAAGTCACGAAGTCACGAAGCCTTTAGGTTGATGAGAACCGCCATTGTACCAACTTGGTCTTGACAGAGTCAACCAGCAACACCAACTCACCATCGATCGATACTACTAAATTTTCAAAAGGCACAATTGCGAAATAATCGAAAGCTCAAAAATGAAAATTTCTGCGCTTCTCATCTCTTGTTTTGCCTTGAAAGAGGTCAACTCTTTCACAAACAGCTTCACGTCAAACTCAAATGGATTCAATGTCCCTAGATCGCAATCGTCTCTAGAAATGGTCGATAGTAAGTGGATTTGCCAGTAGCTGTCTCTTTGCTTTATCTTTATTTTTTCTGATACCGGTACTCTACCAACTTCAGGCACTATAATTCAGGGTGCTGCAATCGCAGTGGCGGGATTGGGTGCTGGAATCGGTCTTGTTGCGTTCACGGAAGCACAAGGTGAACGTGCCAGAGAGCGCGGGGCCGGTCTTTCTGAATCAATGTCGACTCAACTTTCAGGCATGTTTATGGAAGATGTGGAGGTAAGCTCTGTCAATGACGTTGGGTCCCTAACCAGTCAGCTGGAGGCTGCGTTGAAGGCGTACGGCGGCACTACTGATGACGATCTTGATATGTCAGAAGAAGATAAAAAGAGAATCGCGGAAGAAGCTGATGACGGGTGGTAGGCTGTCTATCCTGGCTCTTTTGGGATGAGAATCGAGTACTGAATGATAAGATAATGCGCGGAAACCATAGTCACTTTAGGGTACAAAGACTGAGGCTGAAAACTGAAACAAAGCATAATCACCAGAAAACCACCACAAAGCTAGTGAGCAGAACAATAGATTTAGTACAGTGTGATTTTGAATTATAGAGAGCCATTTTGGACAGTTTATACCTGTTTTCGGGGTTGCTCGAGATTATCGATTCTGACATTCTTGAAATCGTTGTTGAACGCAACCTGCGTTCTAGTTCGATTCGAGTGTCTCGTACAGTCCTACCATCAATGATGCTGATATCTCCAGAATCTCCTAGCCTCCTCGTTTTTCTGTTGTCCAGTGTGTTCCATGGCTATTAAGGGGAAACTAAATAATGGTGGGGGCGATTCAGTCCCCACTATTAGACCACAAAATCCTGTTGCAGCCAACCGTCAATATTACAAACAACAGTCAATATATCTCCACTGCTGAGCAGGTACGATGCGATGCTCTATGGGCACTTAAATGTTTCCTTATCGACTTCGGCCTCCTGTGTACGGCAAGAACAATGGGCACCTCAAGCGAAATGCAGGTGGCTCAGTGCTCTCCGGAGGTGGACCTATTCAAGTTGCGATGGAGCAGGATTTGACAACGCTCCAGACACAATACGTGGATATACTGCTCAATAGTGACAGTCAAGAGGATCGTCCCGCTCAATCCGATCAGCATGCTGGTTCTGGGATTGCCTTTCGGTTGTTCAAAAAGCTGTTCTCAGAATCCAAAGTTGCCTTGTTCCATTTGCTCCTACCGAAGAACTTATGCGACAAAGAGGCATTCTCGCAATTGATCTATGCGGCGTGTCTAGAGGTCTTCCGAAGGTCATTCCCAGGCCAAACAGGTACCCAAATCAATGGTTCTTCCATAGAACACACGGCGTTTGCTCTGTTTGCACTATATGCGCTCTATGAGACCAATCCGTTGCCAAGAAAACCAAGGACACCTTTGGAGCTTTTGCCAATGGGACTACAGGAAGAAGAGAACTTTCGGGCCCTATATCGCCGTGCATTTCAGCAAAATATTCGCATCGATCAAAATCACTACTTTCTGCTCTTGCAATTGAGGGAGCTTTCGATGGCAAGAATTGCGGCATGCGGGCATTTTTCTTACAAGACTGATTCGGAAAAAACGAGTTCAACGTGGACATGCAATTGTTCAGTTGCGAAAAACATGCTGGAAGTAATGGATAGGCTTTCCACCAAGTGGGAGCTGTGCGAGTACACAGGGCCCGTTGGTCTCGAAGGGCTGGCAGGCCATGCTGATTGCAATAAGCATAGTACACAACAATTGCAATCATCCCTCGACAGCTCTGAAGCCCCACCAGAGCATCTGGAAGACTCGGAACTCTCTAGTGACTTGAAAACGTCTTTTCAAAGATATCAGTGGAGCCTCAATAGAATTCGTATCCCACAAGAAAGCTTTGGCACTGCAACCCGTTTGCGCAATGTTCTGGTTTCTTTCTTTGCAGGAATACACAAGGAGTCCTGGTCAAGGGTCGAGTCTCGACTTTATGGGACAATTGACAATGGAAGTGAAGACGAAGCGCAATCCGCAATAGATAGCTTGCGTCATTCAGAGAAAGCAAGCTCAGGAATGCGCGATGAGAAAACCTCTTCTGCTTCTGTAAACGATGGCAAAGATTCGCTACCTCCGTTCAAGACAGTTTTACCAGCAAGATTGGACGAAAACACCAAGATGCACTTGCAACGGGCTTTGGGTTACTTATTCCAGCGTGAGCGTCCTGCTTTAACTACAGCACAAAAGAGTAATGACTCCAAGCTTGCTGCTGATGACGTTTCTTCTATCGGTATTGGAGGTATATCAATTGCCACTGATCACGGGAGAAGCGCAATCCAAACTCTCCTATCACAAGCAAATGCAAACCAACTGATACCCACCAGTATACGAACTAGTCCTAGTCCAAAATCAAACAACCAAAATACCACGGGTAATAACTTGGCAGACTTGTTCCTGAATACGGATCAGATGTTTGGGGATGCAAAGCTGGATGAGGACAATAGTGAATCGGATTTTTCAAATCTCTCGCTATCAGATTATGATGAAGATGACGCTGACGGTACCTCGGCAGCAACTTCAGCCGCAGGGAAGCAGGCCATTGCGCAGCTTTTGAATCATGAAGTAAAGAAAAATACGTCACCAAAATTAAGTGGCATAGAAAAGAAAGCACGGAAGCGAAAGGCGACACAGGCGAGTGTTGCATCCGGAGGATCGTCCATGGGACAAGGGGAAGCAGCACTAGGAAGACTCTTGGAAGGCATTGATGACAGAGTGGTACCAAAACCCAAAAGACGCAAACATGAAATGAGCAGCACTGCATCGTGTGGTAGTTCCGTAGGCCAAGGACAAGACGCCCTTGATCTACTCTTAGCTACAGCCAACCGTGCAGCACAGGGGAAAAATCAGTTGCGTACAAAAGCTGACAGTGCGGCAAAGCGCAGAGGCAACCGTATATCTCGAAGGAAACCAAACAACCGGGGCATCGATGAGGAGGGGTCTCTTGCTAAATCCATTGGACAGGGGCAGGCATTAGGTGCTCTGCTGAATCAAGTTGGAGTGAATACTCAAGAATCCCCGAACAATGATAGCGCGTCTCTCGCATCTTCTATTGGACTGGGCCAGGATGCGTTGGATGCGCTCCTTGCTGTTGCGGGGAAGGGTACGAATGAATCAAACCCCCTGCAACAGAAAAGTGATACGGCATGATAGGTGCTTTTGACTTTCTTTGTTTTCCGGCGGTATCAAGCGCCAAGCACCCAAAACAACTAGGAGCTCTAGTCGATGAGGTTCTACACATGGTTTACACGTAGCATCGCAGTACTGTATAAGGTTAGAGAGTGAACTGCCAACAAAGCTGTATGGGGCTAATCTAGTTTCTTAGTTTCAGTCCCATACAAGTCAATCGACACCCCCTACAGTGTGTGTAAAACTATTGTTTTTGCATTGCAGAGGAATTAAATGGTTGCTTTTCCTGACTCTCTGCGGGCAATTCCACTACCCCCATTTCAATACGAGGCAACTCACTACCAAGATTTAGTGGAGAAGGAATTCAAAGGCCAATGTTTGTAAACAAGCTGCGGGGTAGAAATTCGTTTTCTGCAACCTTCCATTCCCGAGTGGGAAGATGTTCTGGAAGTGTCAGCAGAGGCTACGCCAACCAAGTGGTTGATATGAGAAGCGACACTGTCACAGTACCAAGCAATGAAATGCTGCAGGTCGTCATGGGTGCTCGACTTGGAGATGATGTGATGGGTGAAGATGAATCAGTTCTGGAACTCCAGGAGTATGTTGCAGATTTGACAGGGAAGCAACAAGTAAGTGGTGTCTTGATTCGAAGGCCTGTGTTGATCTGACAAGCGAATAATCTCTTTCATAGGCTTTATTTGTTCCGACCGGCACCATGGCAAATCTTGCAGCAATATTGTCCCATTGCAACACAAGAGCATCGGAGATAGTTGTAGGCTCGACCTCGCATATTGCATTATGGGAGGGTGAGTTCATGGCTCCATTGGCCGTCAAATTCGGGTGATTGCTCATTGTCACTACTTTTTATATACTTTGCGATACGTAGGTGGGGGTGCCGCAAACATTGGTGGTGTCCACACAAGGCAGATTACCGAGACTATCGATGCCAGAATGGAAGTGGATGACATTCGTGACAACGTGTTTCCAGATACAGATGATCACTGCGCAAGGACAACGCTGCTGTGCTTGGAAAATACTCAAAATATGCTAGGTGGAGTTGCCTTGCCCCCTTCATACATGGAAGAGATGGGAACTCTGGCCCGTGAGTTGAATATCAAATCTCATGTTGACGGCGCAAGGATATTCAATTCTGCAGTAGCACAAAACGTTTCTGTGAAAGATCTTTGCAAAGACATCGACAGTATGTCGATCTGTTTCTCAAAAGGATTAGGCGCCCCTGTCGGTAGTATTTTGGTAGGAGAAGCAGAATTTATTCGTTTGGCGAAACGAGCTCGCAAGCGCCTTGGTGGAGGAATGCGACAAGCTGGAGTGATTGCCTCAATGTGCATGTTTGCTATCAAGTATAATGTGGATCGTCTTGAGGACGACCATAAGCGTGCTAGAATGATTGCAAGTGAGCTAAAAAGAGCCGGGTTCAGGTTGCCTCGCGAAGGCCAGGTCGACACGAACATTGTCTATTTTGGACTTCCTGGAACTGCAAACCTCAGCACGAAGGACTTTCAAAGTAAGCTGGAAAAAACTTATCATATCAAGCTGACTGGAGGATACAGTACGGGCGGCGAACTTTTTCGCTTAGTGACTCATATTGGTATTGATGACGAGCAAACTGAGCGTGCCATCGAAGGTATAATAGATCTGTCGTCAGGAGATTGACGACATTAAGTTATTAACCGATAGAGATTTCGAAATGGTCCTACTGGTCCGTAGAATGTGAAGAGATCCGAGACTCTTTAGTGCACTTCTAAATCAATGATTCTCGTTGACTCCGTTGATGAATCATCGTCATTGTCAATGAATCGAGCGTTGGCTTGGTTGAGAACGGGTCGTAGCTTCTTCGATCGAAACTTGCAACTGTTGTGGGTTGATGGCATAAAACCGGCCACAGAGGAAGGTGAAGTAGACGCCGATTTGTTTTGGAATTTCCCTTCATTTGGTCTTTGTCGTAGAACAATATCCTCGAAGGAATCATTGTGCTGTTTGGGAGGCGGAAGCGACCCTTGTGTCGAGAGTGGGCTAGGTGTGATGGCTTGTCGCAAGACAAGTACATCGAATGATTCGTCGTTGGGGCTATGTCTGGAGTGCAAGACTTTGTTATCGGCCCGGCCGAAGAAGGTTGGAGGATCTGATTTTCTCCAAGAAGACTCATGGGTGTTGCGAGCAAGAAGTTGTGACCTTGGAACACTGCTGACGGGCTTGTCTTTCTCGGAGGAGTCTGGAGACGGAGCGATTGTCTTCAAAATGGTTTTGGAATCCAGCCCGATAGGACTGTCAACATTTTGATGATGTTTATCGAGTGAAGGGCAGTACGTCGGGACCACTGCTGCTGTCACGCTCTTTCTTGTTGAGCTAAGAGTCTCCATCCTTTCTGAGTCGATCTTCCTCGTGGCAAAATCCGACAGCGACTTTAGCCTTTCACTGATCATTTGTTTTGCAAGTGGTGCCACAGGGTTTTTTCTTCCGCCCAGTGTTGTGGAAAGTCGAGCACTATTCAGAGAAGTGGCGGGCCGAGTAAGGCATCTCTCCAGCTCTTGTTCGTGCCCTTCAGGAGCTCTTCTTTCAGCTGAAGGGATATAGTCCAAGTTGCTCTCCTCTTGACAAGATAGTGTGGAATGTAAAGTCTGTGAACTTTGAAGGCGAGCCATCCGCCGCCTCCGAACGTCGGTCACGAGACGTCGACTTGTCTCACAAGAGGACAAGACAGAATCGGAAAGAGAGGTGGATACGACGGAACCAGTACCTTTGTGTCTTGCTGGATGGCTAGGCTGCTTGCAGTTGTGCAAGGCCAGTGAATCGATTGTTAGACTCATAGGAGCTGTATTTTGTTCAATTTTGCTTTCTTCCTTTGATCGCTCAGCGCGCTTGCAAAATATTTCCTTGCCTTTTCGAAGATTTCTTTGGACTGCTTTGTTTTGATCAATCACGACACGGTTTTGTTTTGATTTTTCCTTGCAGGTGCAAGAGGCATCGTGACCGTCATCATTTCCCTTCACCCTTTTGTTTTTGTCAAGCACGACACTTTTTTGTTTCAATTTTTCATCGTAGTCGCAAAAGGCATCGTGGCCATCATCTTCCTCGACCATGGATGGCGACTCCATTTGCGAAACAGTCGTTTGCCCTCCTGTCTTCCTAAGAACAGTCTTGGCTGATTTCTGAGTAGGGGCTGCTTTTGGGTTTGTGTCTGCAGACTGATCCTTGCCTTCGATTACATTCTTCTTGAAAGCTGGAGGATTTGGTCGACTATTGGTGTGATCTCGGGATGGCTCCCTCGTTGAGGGCGTTTGTCCGTGTTTATTCGAGTCGAAGTCTTTGGCTGTCTGATTCTCCTTTTCCGAAAGGGACACCAGCTCATTCGCAGTGCGTTCGACTAGTTCCCAAGCTTTTTTAATTTCTCGATCTTTGCTTGGTCTCAATGATGAAGACGATAAAATGGAATTATCATCGTAATCAATGCGGTATTTCTGCAAATCGACAGGCTTGGTGGAGCAGTTTTCTGCTGGTCGAGGGACTAAGAACCCTTTTGCCCCTGACTTTCGTAGTTCATATCCCTTCCGAAACTTTGAAAGGATGTTTTTATTTTTGGAATATCCAGAACTTGTACTTTCCGAGAACACCGAATCAAACAGTGAGTCGTCGTCGCTGTCATCGCTCTCTGTGCTCGAAGAAAAGGAATCGTCTCCTTTTCCTAGTAATGTGGCAGCACCCAAATCAGCCTTTCCTGGCTCGATCGATGTTACATTGGCAACTGTTGAAGGACGAGAGAAAGCCGAGTATTGAAGCGATTCCGATTCATACTCCTTTGATAGGCTTTGTTGAATAGCAACTTTGGCATTGTCCAGAAAATCGTCAATGTCGGACACGACCATCGAACTTTCTTCATCACTTCCTTCTGAACCTGGAAAACTCTCGTATGACATCATTTCCCGCAACCTCTTGGAGTCTTTGTAGTTTCAAATAGGAGGGAAGGGGCAGATGCAGTCAAGCTGAAATCGTATCGAATTCTGACGTTCTTACAGCATGGGTATTTTTAAAAGTTGTTTGCTTGTATGTGGGTCAATGATTCAAAATTTGATTCAAACCAGAAAGTGTGACAGGCGCGGAATACAAAAGGGGGATAATGTGACCAGCACGAGAATTAAAAATGGGGGATAGAGGAACGAGGCGGGGAGTTAGAATCTGTTCTGATCAAATCTTGGAACGTTTTTTCTCATTATTCTAAAAGTTCACTCTGGTCCACACCCTCATAGTTTACAAGTTGGAAAATGCCGCAAGCGACTTCTCTATCAAGGCACATAGTTCCAGCCTTTCACACGGAAGTGGCAGTTATTGGAGCCGGTGTCATCGGCTTGGCTATTGCACGTTCCCTCGCCCAAACTGGAAAGGAGGTTTTGATTTTGGACCAAGCGTCCGCTATCTGTTCCGAAACATCCTCCCGCAACTCCGAAGTTATTCACGCTGGAATTTACTATCCTCCAAACTCTTGGAAATCCAAGTTCTGCGTGCAAGGAAAAAAACTGCTTTACGACTACATTCGATCTCGTCACATTTCTTACAATCAATGCGGAAAGTTGATAGTGGCAACTCAGCCAGAACAACGAGACGGCGATCTGTTGAATCTCAAAGAAAGAGGCGAAAACAACGGTGTGGACGATTTGCAGATTGTATCACAAGACGATGTCAAGGTCATGGAGCCTGATGTTGAATCCTTTGGCGCAATTTGGTCTCCATCCACTGGTGTGTTGGACACGCATTCCCTTTTCTTGAGCTTGCTTGGCGACGCAGAAGAACAGGGGGCGCAGTTAGCATTGAATACGACTGTGGAAGATGCAGCTGTCGAGAATGGCAAGCTTCTTCTAAGTGCAGATGACACTTGGGTCGGATGCGACCTTGTCATTAATAGTGCGGGTCTATGGGCCACACAAGTGGCTTCGCTCTTTCACAAGAACGGAAGCAACTACAAGGTACCCAGGCCATTCTATGCCAAAGGGAATTATTTCCGATTGCAAGGCAAAGTACCATTTGAACATTTAGTATACCCTATACCAGAGCCGGGTGGATTAGGAGTGCATGCGACCATCGATTGGAGTGGGAATGCCCTCAAGTTTGGACCAGACGTAGAATGGTTGGATCCAAGTGAGACTCAAAATCCACGTCAAATATCGCTAGATGTTGATCCTAAACGGGGAGAGAAATTCTATAGTGAAGTTCGAAAGTACTGGCCGGCCTTACAGGACGACCAGCTACTACCGGACTATGTCGGGGTTCGGCCGAAACTAAATCACCCATCGGAAGAACCGTTTGGGTTCACCGATTTTCGTATTGATGGTCCAGAAAAGCACGGAATCCAGGGTTTAGTACATTTATATGGGATGGAGAGTCCAGGGTTGACCGGTAGTATGGCCATTGCAGACCACATAAAGAATGTCGTTGCTTTGAGTTCATGACAATGACGACAAGTGTCTCCTCTAGGTCTTGTGGACTATGAAAGCCTTTCCAGTTGCTTTTTGCGTGGCCTTCAGCGCACCAAGGGTTCCTGCTGCAGCTTGGCGAGAAGCCAGACGAGCCTCGGCTTGCTCTTGGGCAATGAGTCGCAGCTTCTTGTCTTCTTTCTTTTTACTCCCGCTGTGTCCATGGAATTGGTAGCAAAGCTCACGATATGCCTCCTTCTGAGTCAACAGTCTGCCGTGTTTGTCTCTATATTCCAGCTTTACTTCACGTTCAGCAAACTCCTTGTCCTTGTTGGTGGCATTCCTACCAATCTTGACAACCTTGGAAAGATCCAAGGCTTCATAGTTGTCGTAATTCTTAGCGTCTTTTGCTCTGCCACGTAGTTCTTCTTTTGTGTGCTTTCCCGTTATCTCTCCGGTATGCTTCAGCATTGAAACAAAACTAGACAATCCCCTGCCAACACCAGCGGCCTCCGATGCTATCCCATCCAACACAGGGACATCGTCTGTCTTGATCTCTTTAGCAAGCTCATGAATATCTACGTCTTGCTCGACTTCTGTAGCTTCTTTCATATCAACGTCTTCGAAGACAGCTCCCTTTCGCGGTGCAGAAGAAGACAATTCAACATTGATTCTGGAGGATCCAGTAGTACCAGGTGCTTTCGCCTTTTCTCGCGCCTCCTGCTGGGCGCGAGCCTGAATTGCTCGAGTGAATTCACGGGTGTCATCTACTGAAAACGAAAGTGCCGAAGAGGAAGAAGTTGTGTCCGGATGCTGGCTGTCGCCAGAAATCTTCACCGCTTGTGCCACGGCATCTGCCCCCTTAGCTTGCTGCTGGTTCATTTCCCGTAAACGATTGAGCCTTCGCGCCTTTGCAAGGGCCGCGTTCAAGAAAGAGTCATCCGGTTCATCGTCCATGACTTCTATTGGCTTTTTTGTTTCTTGGAATGCCAGTTTTGTGCGCTCGTTGCCTTTGGCCATAATCTCGTCATATCTAGCTCTCTTATCTTTTGATTCCTCTTTGTCATTAGCTCCATTCATGGGGTGCTCGTCTGCCTCATCGCTGTCAATTTTTCGGCGCTTTCGCAGTCCTGGCGCGTCTGGAACGGCTGTCTCTTCCAGTTGCGCAAGAAGGTTTGGCTTTTCCCCGACTGATATTCCCGTCTCTTCGTCATCGCTCTCGTCTACTTTCTGTATGCGTTTTTTCTTCTCCTTTCTGTCCTTCTTTTTCTTTTTCTTGAATCTTCCGTCCTTTTTCATTTTCTTCTTCGCTTTCTCCGCTTGCTCCTCGTCAACTGTCATGTAGTCATTTGCGGCAAGATCAGTTGTTGTTGGCACCAATGAAATAGCTTTTCCTTGTTGAATTGCGTCAAAATCTGAAATTGCCTGATCGCTGTTTTCGTTATCGACACCAAGTCGAAAACTGCGTCCTGAATCAGGCTCATTGCTTCCTTGCAACAAAAGATTCCCCCGCTCTTTTCGAGAGGGTCCAAGTGTTCCTCCTAGCTCTTCAAACTCTTCATCATCAAAACCAGCATACCCACCCGCTCGTCCCATCCCCATTTCTAACATTCGCTTCTTTTTTAGGCCATCTTTCTCTCTCTTCCGCTCTCGTAAATCAGTGTTCTCCAATGTGTCCTCTGCTGAGTTGAGACCGGTAGCTCTGTTGGACTCATTTCTTTCCAAAAGCGACGCATCTGCTAAGGTTAGAACAGTGGTAGATCCAGCCTCCAGCTCCGACATCTTGTGCGACACTTGTAATCCCTCGAGATCATTGTCTTCATAGGTTTGCTTCGCGGCATCTCGGGACGTTTTTTCCGGCTTCACTTTCTTTGCTCCCTTTGCCTTTTCCTGCCGCATTCTAGCAGCCCACGATAAAGCTGATTTGTCGGCATCATCAGCAAGTGTCTGAGATCCAAATGATCTCTTGGCACCCCGCTGCACATCTCGCTGCAACTTGGCGTGTGCGATACGAGCTGCTGCCTCTTCAGCATCGCGGTCGTTTGTGGCTGGTTTGTGTACAATTTCTTGCCTTCCACCTGTGCTTAACGGCTTAAGTCCTAGTCTTGCCCTCAGGTCGTTTGTTTCAGCCACTGATAACTCCAGCTCTTCTTCGGATTTTGAATCATTCTGACCGCTACGATGCTGGGTTGTTGTTGTGTCTGGTTCGGGTGCCTTGCTTCTATCATTCAAACGCAGAGGAGCCAATCCAAGTTCAGCACGCAACTTGTTAGTCTCTTCGATCGAAAGCTCAATCACTTTTTCTGACATTCTGCCTTGCTATAGTTCAAAGGTGGGGGGTTTTCACAACTTCTGTTCAGTAGCTCGACTTCTGTTTTTGGTGTGCCTTCGTGAAAACAAATAGTCCAAACGTGGGAGAAGCTTTGTTGTATTTGAGGCGCTGCAGAAATTTGTTCCAGTGCATTCGACCCCTTCGAATCAACTTTCACGATTCAGTCAAGGATTTTTTAGGTAGCCACGATTTCCTTTCGTAGGCTCCATGTTTTCTAAAAGAAAGTTATAGGTTGACGGAAATGCAAAGCGTCATTGTGGATCATTGGAATGGGGGGTGTTGAGGATTTTAGGCTTCTGCAATTCCTCTTTGACTGCATAGCACAGTCTACATATCGCAACATTTTGTGTATCATATCCGATTAATAGTTGCTTAAGAGCCGGGATACTACATTACGCCACCCACAACAACAAAGCGTCGATGTCTTGCATCAATTTCCCCCCCCACACCAATTCCATTCAATCCCAATTGCCATACTATATCCGTCAATACCTTTCTCCGTACACTGTATTCC
>JAAMXS010012670.1:0-10890 GCA_019693525.1 Cylindrotheca fusiformis | reverse complement strand
CTCGCTGATGCTGATTTGACCGTTGCCCTGTTGGACTTAGTTCAGCAGGCCACCAACTACAAGCAAACCAAGAAAGGAGCCAACGAAGCCACCAAGACACTGAATCGAGGTATTTCGGAACTGATTATCATGTCTGCGGATGCGGAACCTATCGAAATTCTTCTGCACTTGCCCCTCTTGTGCGAGGATAAGAACGTCCCATACGTCTTTGTTCCAAGGTATGCTGTTGCTTCTGTGCAATGTCCTTGTCTTTTCTTTCCTTGATTTGTCGTACTAACAATTCTGTTCTTTCTGTATTCGACAGCAAAGTAGCCTTGGGACGCGCCTGCGGTGTCTCTCGTCCCGTTATTGCCACATCGATTACTACCAATGAAGCTTCGCAATTAAAGTCTACCATTGATGGAATGAAAATCAAGATTGAACAATTGTTGATCTAGGTGTGGATATTGTTGTTGGATGGACTTTGGGGTTCTTGGGACGGAAAGTATCGGAAACTATTGGGATGGAAAATGAGAATGAGCGATGGAAAAGCTCTTTCGGGGATTACTGTTCATTTATTTACTTCTGCTGAATGGGGCATGCGTGCATTCCTAGAATGGATGGGTGACTTGTGCAGTGGATGGGTTGATGAATCTCAGTGATCCCTCTGACGAATGGCTTTGTAGATGAAAGAATGGCGGTGATGTACAAGCTGATTGTTGGAGGAGTGAGGGAGGAGACGTGGTTCACAGGGAATTGTTACTGAAATAGACATTATCTGTGTGCACCAATATTGTTTCAATTGGCGTTTGGCTATAGCAGATCGTCGTCACTATCGACACTGGGATCCCCGTCCGAGAAAAACTCATCGTCGTTGTCGTCGTTTCGTTTTTCCTCCCATTTGTCCAGCTCTGTCATTTCGTTGGATTGGACGACCGATGTGGGTGATTGCTTGCTGTTGCCGTCATCAAACAGGACTTGCAATCCCGAGGATTTGGCCTTGGCCAGTTCCTGATCTTTGACAGATCCGGTATTCTGGAATAAACCCCTCTTTCGGTCCAGAGTTGGTGTTCGCTCGTTTCCGTCGTCCAGCATGTCTTCGGCCAGAAATGTCTTCAATTCTGGAGGATCGTAATTGTGGAGTGCTCTTCTCCTACAGATTGAGTTGAAGATTGTGCGTGCACGAAATTAAGTCAAAACGAACGAGATACCCCCACGAAAACAAATATCAAAGAATACCTACCAAGCTCGGACTTGTCCTACCCATCTCTTGTTGGGAATATCCAGAGTATAGTCGGGTGTCGATGGAGTATCCATGGATCGAGGACATCGCTTTTCTTTTGGGAACTTTTTCAGATATTCATCGTAACCGACCGTATTCTAAGATGAACCAGAAACAAATCAGAAGTTGGAGGCATTCTCAGGAGTTATCGTTCTGTTTCCTTCTGGACCTTACCTTGCCATAGGAAATCATACGACGACGGGTCTGTATACGCCGAGCATGATCAGGATTGTTTGGATCCAGCTTGCTAAACGCAGGCTCTAATGTTTTGGAACAGGAGGAAGAAACAAACTTTAGATTCTTGGATTCGCCAGAATCGTTCCCTGCATTGCAGCCTTGCTTCTTCTTCTTCTTGGAAAAGGTTGAACCTGCACGGTGTGGGATTGTGGATTTAGCGGTTGTCAAGGACTTCTTCATGTTGGTTGAGCTGGGTTGCAAATTCTGATGGATGGCTGATGTTTAACAGTCTATCGCCTCTTGTCAATGTCATTTCTATGGTTGGAAAAGTCTACAGCCTCCAACATCATTCTTTTCGGTTATTGCTTGAACAGAAAACTAAGTACAGAGTAAGTACTGCAATCCAGTAGGATTTGGGCAAGCTGAGATTTCGTTTTGGCTCGTCCCTGTCGACATCCGGGTGTTTCTAAAGGTGGCGCCTTTTCTTTGTCCTCGATCCGACGTGAGCAATTGCGATGATCATCATCTCTTGAAGAGCACTGTATCAACAATACAAAATACAACACCGCCACTAGCATCATGGCTCATGTCCTTCAGTACATTGGGAGAAAAGTCAGTAGAGGGACAAGGAAAGCAAGCCAACAAGTCTATTCCTTGTTTGCTTCTACTAGGGACGAAGATCCTGTCATTTCGTCACCGTTGGTGGCGTCGGAGGAGGAAGGAGGTGGATCTGGCTACGGAACTTCCGATGAGGAGGAATCTCGCCAACCACAAACGTCTATTGGTTTTACAGATCGATATGTGGACTGGACGCATTCGAAAGATTCTATTTTCAAGGCGGAAGTGGCCTCCGCCGTTTACATTGCTGGTGCTATAATTCTCTACTCGTTCGTCCTGGAAGATTGGCCCATTCTCGACTCGGTGTACTTTGCAGTCACTGTTTTTACCACTGTTGGTAAGTGGCCAGAAGCTTGCATCCATCTACGTTTTGCCAAGGATGGTGATTCATAAAGGTCTACATTCTCTCAGGCTACGGTGATTTGTCACCTACAAATGATATCTCGCGTCTGTGCACTGTTGTCTTTGCATCCAGTGGCATCGTCATTTTGGGTGTATTTCTGGGAATCGTTGGGACCCGGCTATTTGAAGTTCGGGAGGAACGAGCAAACGAAAAAATCCAAACAGCCCAAAAGCAAGTATTGAAACAATTTAAGCCTCATGATTCTCAGTCGATCTCCGAACAACCGCCCCGCAAACCAATGACCTTTCTAGACCACGTTTGGGAAATTTTCAAGGTTGAAGCTCCTATCATTCTATTGCTTATGCTCCTTGCTTCGCCGGTGGTTTATCTAGAAGGCTGGGATCCGATCATGGGATTCTATTGGATGTTTGTCACCGGGTAAGCGAGTTGACACTGCCTGTTTTGGTCAACAGAATTATTCAAAATATCTCACCGTAATTCAGAACAACAATCGGATTTGGTGATCTGAGTCCGACACATGAATGGACAAAGGTCATTTGTATCATCTACGTTCCACTCTCCGCAGCCGTGTTTGGTGAGATGCTAGCCCAGATTGCAGGAGCTTACATCGAGCGATCTAGCCAACAATTGGAGGATGCATTTATGGCGCGAGCCCTGACGAAAGCAGATATTGATAAAATGGATGTGGAAAAGGATGGAAAAGTGAAACCCTACGAATTCCTTTGCTTTATGCTTGTCACAATGCAAAAAGTTGAGCAGGAGGAAATTGACGAGATTTTGGAGGTGTTTCGAAAGCTGGACAAGGACCAGAATGGATATCTCAATCAAGATGACCTCTCCAACAAACAAAATCTCGAGGCGCGGCTTAACAACGTTACCGCTCCTAGCCCGAACTATACGTCATTATGGGATTAATTGTGGAATCCTGTATCTGTACTTCAACTGGGAATGGAGATGTTGCCATCCCTTGTTGCACTCTTTTGTCTCCAAGTGCTTTGCTTTCAGAGAAAGCCAATTTTCTTGTCCTACGATTTGCATCCTCTGGTACTGCCCCAGATCAGGAAAGTCGGCTCTTGTTGAGGAATTTTGCAGATGAATGTTAACACCTGTAAAGGCATTCACTATTGTTTGTTTACGTCTATAATTATTCACATGTGATTTTCTACCAAAAATGTTGTTCCCATCACACCATCGCAACCGCGTGCTTTCTCTCAAAGCTGCCAGACGAACCCGTCTCGCTGGATGAACCGATGCCTTGTTCGGCAGCCATTGCAACAGCTGCTGCTTGCTGGAAGTCTGCCATTGCCTGCATGGTTGCTCCTGGTTGCATGACCGGCAAAGGGAGCGTTGCTGGTCGCGGCTTGATGGGGGTTGCGCCTGTGGCTGCAACGGCTTCTTCCTTCTTAGCCTCTGGGGCTGGGGTAGGGGTGGAAGAAACATCTGTCTTCCCTGGAGTGAATGGTGGCACACGCTCACCCATCTTTGCAAGAATGGTATGTGACTCCAAGAGCCGACGTGTTAGGTCATCGTTCTGTTGCTTCAAATTAGCATTAGTCCTGCTGAAGAAAACGAGACTTCGCTGAAGATCTTCCACTAGGGCCTTCTTCCGACGACGAGACTCGCGAGCAGCCTTCCTGTTCTGGGCTAATCGTAAAGCACGGGATTGTTCTGGAGTTCGTTTCTTCGATCCGGCAGAGGACGGGTCATTCGATGATGATTGTGCCCCGGTTTCTTCTGTCGCCGACTCTACAGTCCTCTTTTTCAAAGGAATCACCTCAGTGCTCATTGTTTCTTCGTCTTCACTTCTATTGGTTACTTCTCTCTTTGGTTTAATGCTGATGTCATATATGACATCACTTCCCAACCTCCCGATGCAAGACCCTGCTGACATCGATAGGACGTCAGCCATGGAGAAGTGTTCCTACGAGAGTCACCCATTTTGCTTGGTAGAAACTATACACGAAGCTACGAAACGCGAGAAATTTGCGAAGGCGGGATATTCACTCTTAAAGAATGCAACTACTGGATTGTACTCAGATTTCACGACCTGAAGCAGAAAAACTGTAAAAGTATAGTCTACTACCAGCAATGATTGGCTGCCACGTCCCCTTTTGTGGATTCAAAAGACTCTCTACATACCTTCGTCCGTCCGCTATCCGACAAAGTGGTGATGGGTCGAACAAATCGGAAACAGAGATGTCCTTTGATGAAACTCCCAAGTTTGGTCTGACTCCTCCATGGGCGTCATCACAAGCTGTCATGATTCATGATGTTGTCAATTTTATAGCATTCAGGCAAAACCGTCGAAGCAACAGGATAAATAGTATTTCCGAGAAAAATGAATAAAATGTATTGTTCTATTTATGTTATGGAAAGCATGGAAGGCAATCGGTCTTTTCTGACGCAATAATTGCCTGCTAGAGGACTGGTGGAGTGTTCTCTCTTCATATTTATCTGATGGTAGCTGCAACACACAGAGATTTCTCTGACCACTAGCCCTTGCCGAACGATGATGAGTGGAAATGTCCACCACGACCACCAGTACTTTTTCAAACCTAAGACCTGGTGAGGTCCCCATCCATCATGTTGCGGTAATGCCATCGTTCTCTTAGCTCCTCGTTGGCATCTTCGTGTCCAATTCTTCGATAGAACAGATTTTGATCTAAATCCCTACTTCCAAAGATGCTGTCGCTCCTACTTCGTTGTGATCTCTCAGACATCAAACTGGCACTTCGAATGGATTCCGACATGAAGAACTGTGTCATTTCCAGTTTTTCGCTCGAGTCGAGGCTGAAGCATGGTGTAAAGGTCCAGAGCTCCAGGTTTAGGACTTCAAATGTTTCGATGGTAGACGATCCATCCACCAAACAAGGATTCTTGTAGGTCTGGCATTTACTCGTCGTCCCGGAGAGTAAATCATCTTCCAATGCAAATGCAAAGCCATCCCCTTCATTGTCGCTGTCTGTGCCTATACCATAACCGTCAAGGTCATAGTCAATAAGTTTTCCAGCACCGATTCCTAGCTTGTTGCTTGTGCAGCATTGCGGCTTCTCGCCAACTTCAAGTTGCAAGAAAACATCGATCTCGCTCTCCAGCTCTGCTTGCTCAAATAGACAATGGCATGGAGTGTTGCGGTTGTATCTCATTTTCCAAACAAGGGAAGTGTCCCCTCCAAAGAAAGTGGGATTTGTTCTCCAAGGGGCAGACGTGTAGGATCCAAAGACATGTCCTTTGGTAGTCTCAATGGCAATGATTGTATCCTTCGAAGCACGAGCATATTGTTTGAATGTTTCCAGTGAAGCTCCGTCTCGTAGAAGACTGTATTTCAACCATAGATTCTGACCTTTCAAACGGTCTGGAAGAAAGGTGATAACAGCATCCATCAACGGTGGACTCATAACGTGAGGATGAGCTGAAGTATCGTCTGCTGACGTTCCAAGAATCCTAAATGTTGAGTGCTCCACGTCTTCGTCATCCAAGCTAGGTGTTGTACCATCAACAGAATAGTCAAAGCCAAAATCCTTCGAATACTCGTCTTTCAAAACTTGCCAGGCATCGAAATGGTCGAGGCCATAATCATCTTCTCCTAATGAACCGTAGGATGACTCATCATTTGCACGCTCTGCCCGAACTTCGACGTCCGAAAATGCACTTTCACCGTCAGTGCTGTCTTCCTCTTCTAGTGGAGGTCCTTCTTCGTCCTTCTTCTCTTCCAAACTATCAATACCGTGGCTTCTGTTCATATTCGCATGGTTGAATTTCTTCAATGAAACTCCATCTTCAAAGGCCTGCCAAAGTCCAACCAGAAATCGATAGTCCTTTGGGTCCTTGGTAACTGCGGGTCGTTTCTTGGGACTTTGTTCGGTTTGATCGTTTTCTCGTTTGTCTTCCGCTTCTTTTCCTGACAACAGAGTACTTGGTATGGAAAATAGCATGTCGTCGTCCAGTCTTCTGGTCGCTGCTTTGATCAGAGGTGTTCTCTTATCTGAGAGGACGTCACCCTCCTCTGATGCATTGGGCTGTTCTTCTTCTGCTGGATCGATGAGCAATGCATGTAAAAACGCCGCCTCGACATCCGTCAACGCGGCTCGTTTGCTACTGATCTTGCTTTGCAATTGCTGTTTGTGCAGCATCTCTCCGTCGATACTACTAGTATCACGTTGGGCAGTGCCCACTTGTATCTGTCTTTTCATTCTTGTTTTATCGTATTTGCTTTTGGTGTGTGCCTATGGAGCGAGCAAGACTGTGTCTTTCATTGAATTTGGTGGAGCGTGGAACAAGGGCCGTGTGATGGCTGTGAGTGACAATGCTTCTCCGTAGAACAATGCCATCGAGATTGGTGTTCGCATTCTTCTATAGTGTTCTTACAAGTCCCACCTCTGAATGGAAACTCTTGTCACAACGAATCTGGATAATAGCCAATTCTTCGTGTCAAGATTCTGAAAGAACTGATTGGATGGATTCGATTAGATTCGTGTCAATTTGGAGTTCGGTTTCACAATTTTCGTATTGTTGCAGCAAAACATGACTAACTAGACTCGAAGAACTCCAAACCCGTGATTGAAGTTTTACGTGATTCGGTTCGGTGACAATTGACGAGTTGTCAAAAGATAAGAGTTGGCTGGAAGCTACTGGACGAACGAGTTTCTCTCCTGCCTGTCAATTGCAGGCCATGGTGCAAGGCCTAGCCTTAATGTCCTAAACAGGAATGTCGTTGTTATCTAGGTCCCTTCGCGCACTGCACAATCGCAATCATCATGCCTTGGTGCCGCTGAGAGCTTTGGCGAGCTTGTCTACGCAACGACAGCTGAGGGTTCCAACTGAGGCGAATGTGGTCGTTGTGGGTGGCGGCATCATTGGCACATCGGTTGCGTATCACCTGGGCAAGTTGGGCATTTCAGATGTACTTTTACTGGAAAAGGATCGATTGACGTCCGGTACCACTTGGCATGCGGCTTCGCTCATGACCAGCTTTGGTAGCTTGTCGAGTTCGTCGATTGATATGCGCAAGTACACTAAAAATTTGTATTGGGAAGTTTTGCCGGCAGAAACTGGGCTTGAAACTGGATTTATGGACATTGGATTCATTGAGGTGGCTTGTGATGAAGATAGGTTGCATTATTATCGTCGCGTTGCTGCCTTCAATCGTTTCCTGGGAATTGATGTGGAAGAAATTTCCCGTGACATGGTCAAAGAAAAGTTCCCATTGACGACCAATGACGATATTTTGGCTGGCTTTTATGTCGCTGACGATGGCCGGGCGAATGCAACCGACATAACTATGGCATTAGCCAAGGGTGCAAAGCAATATGGTGTGAAAATCATGGAAGGTCAAACAGTATTGGGAGTGTCAACGACAAAGACCACCGAAACGGGATTTCCGAAACAGGTGACTGGAGTTACCGTAGCGAATCCAGAAGATCCAGATTCGCCAATTGAAATTAATGCTCCAATAGTAGTGAATTGTGCCGGTATGTGGGCCAGACAGTTTGGAGAGATGGCAGGTGTACTAGTCCCAAACCAAGCAGCCGAACACTACTACCTAGTCACGGAGGAAATACCAGGACTCGATCCACGATGGCCCGTACTTGAAGATGTAAGGCCTACTGATGGAATCCATCCTTTCACCGCATTAGTTCTCATTCTTTGGCGTTTTTATTTTTTGTTGTTGGTAGCCGTCAAAGTGCATTTACATGCGTCCAGAGGGAAGGGGGCTGTTGGTCGGGTTCTTTGAACGGGAAGGTGCTCCTTGGAACGCTTCAAAAATTCCCGATGACTTCTCATTTGGCCAAATAGATCCAGATTGGGATAGAATGGGGCCATATCTTGAGACTGCCATGGAACGGTTGGTACCGGAAGTTCACAATGTTGGGATCAAAACGTTCTTGTAAGAATGGTGCTTGCTCTGCTCAGATGCATCTCCACCTCTTTGCTTTTGCTCACTCACACACTTTATCAGCTGTGGACCCGAATCGTTTACCCCTGGTAAGACCTAGGAGTTGCTCCACAAGCTGCACCTTTTTTTTCCCTCTCCGGATCTGATTCATTTTGCTTCCCCAGACAGCAGCCCTTGTGTCGGTCAGTCACCTGATGTCCAAAACTACTTTGTAGCAGCAGGACTAAACAGTATCGGCATCTTGACAGGAGGAGGAATTGGGAAAACGCTCGCCGCATGGATCCACAAAGGGCTTCCACCTTCCGATATTGACGTTACTGCGATCAATGTGGATCGTTTTCACTCCTACCAATCTAACATTGACTACCGCAAGAGACGAGTGGGTGAAGTCTTGGGCAATACGTATCGTCTTCTTTATCCTGGTCACCAACCAAAGACTTGTCGTGGGATCAAAAAGTCAGTATTCCATGATCAGTTAGTGGGTCAAAATGCATACTTTCACGATGTCAGTGGATGGGAATCGCCAGGTTGGTTTGCTCCGAAAGGTGTCGACCGAAAAGCTGTTGGAAAGGACACCTTTGGCCGCCCCGAATATTTCCCGTACTGGGAAGCAGAGCACAACGCTTGTCGAGAGAATGTTGCATTGTTCGATATGAGTTTCATGAGCAAATTCCTTGTCCAAGGCTACGATGCCGGAAAATTCCTCAATCATTTGTCTACCGCCAACGTCGATGGACCATCCTCGACGATCACATATACTCAATGGTTAAATGAAGACGGATACTTGGAAGGTGACTTGACGGTTACGAAACTATCTGAGGAGAAGTTTCTGGTTGTTGCCACCGATACCATGCACAATCATGTACGTGCTCACATGACTAGTCGTCTGTCCCGAGATTGGCACGTAGCGGTCACAGATGTCACTGCGCAATACGCACAGTTGAATCTACAAGGCCCTAAGTCCCGAGATCTGCTTCAGATGCTTACCAGTCGAGACATGTCAAACTTTGTGTTTCGTAGAGCAGAGGAGATCGATATTGGCCTGGCTAGGTCGATTTGTACCCGCATCACCTATGTTGGTGAACTAGGATATGAATTGTTCATTCCGGTAGAGCAAGCGACATACGTTTATGATCACATCACTGAAATGGGAGAATCATTTGGCTTGCAACATGCTGGCCTGAAAGCACTTGGCAGTCTGCGATTGGTAGGAGTCATTTTGATGCGAGAATGAACGGAAAACGTTTTCCTGTTGACTGACAATTCTGTTCTTCTTCCCAAATAGGAAAAGGGATATAGGGATTATGGTCACGATATTGATACTACTGACACAGTCGTGGAAGCTGGATTGGCATTTACTTGTGATTTCGAAAAGGAAGGAGGATTTGTTGGCAGGGAACACGTTCTGGCAGAAAAGGCAGAAGCAAAGAAAAACGGCGGGCGTTTCCGGCGGATGGCAAGTGTCCTCGTCCCACTGGGCCCCGCAGACCCTTTACTTTACCACGGTGAAGTGCTTTGGAGAAATGGTGAACCGATCAGCGATATTCGCTCTGGGTCCTATGGTCACACAGTGGGAGGAGGCATTGGTCTGACAATGCTTCACTCTAAGAACGGACAGCCCATCAATCGAGACTACATACAAAGCGGCCATTGGGAACTAGAGATCGCCAACAAGAAGTATCCTTGCTCAGTTTCCTTGTCGTCTTTTTACGATCCGAAGAATGTGCGCATCAAGGGATGAGCACAACAATGACGCGGTCAATTAAATAGCTCGTCAAATAGAGATGCTTCACTTTGCCATGCCTTCTGCTTTTGCTCCCGAATTCACGTATCTTTCAATTATTCTGCCATCTACTTGGTCATTTTCCCATCTTGCTCTCGATGCAGATAGGTCTCTTTGCCATCGATCCTTGAGTTCCGTGGAAAAGTGCTGCTCAAAGAAATCCTTGCCATCTCCAATTCTCCCGGCTCTCACAAAGTTGTCATATGGCCTTCCGTCGCTCCCAAGCTTCCATTCCACTGTTTTTGGTGTATATCTGAATCTATCTTTCCGCATGGCAGAAAACGTACAATGGGGCACTGTCGCCGCGACAACCTTTGCCACCTTTGCGTTGGGGATGCCCAAGAACCGGGCTACTTTTGTGGCCTCTGCTTCGAGATCGTTCCTCATGTCTTCGTAATGCAGAATGTGAACATTGTTGACATTGTGATTGGTAATTCCAAGCCAGGCCTCCAAATGATCTTGCCATTTGCCGTAAAGTATCGTTCCGTCAACAAATTCGGAACAAAACTGCTCGGCTGTGCCTGTGTAGCCTCCATCGGCTTCCGCCATGTTGGCAAGGTGAAAATAGAAGGATGCCAAGACATCAAGTGCGTCTCGGATTACATAGATACATCGTGCATTAGGTGGTAGTTGATGAGGTCTCAAGTGGGTATTGAATACCCGTTGAGTCTTCTTGGATCCTGAGGCTTCGTCAACAACTGCGATTGGAGTTTGTGGACGCACTCGTTCCTTTCCTTGCCAGTACTGATCCACTTCGAGAAAGGGTGCCGAATGACTGAGATGCCAATCGT
>JAAMXS010012669.1:0-14447 GCA_019693525.1 Cylindrotheca fusiformis | reverse complement strand
GATTATGACGATAGATCAAGACTCAAACACTAGCTGTAACAAGAAGCATACTGCCCTACATCTGCTGTTGAAGACTATCGGCACCAATACCTTTACAGGTGCAACAGGACTCATACTGCGAAATTACGCAATCAATGAAAATGCCACCTCAG
This sequence comes from Cylindrotheca fusiformis, assembly GCA_019693525.1. Taxonomy (NCBI): domain Eukaryota; phylum Bacillariophyta; class Bacillariophyceae; order Bacillariales; family Bacillariaceae; genus Cylindrotheca; species Cylindrotheca fusiformis. Next base: position 14,295 of record JAAMXS010012669.1, on the reverse strand, counting down.
GAGGATTCCTCAGATGTTGGAGAGAACACATCCCTCGTAAAGCAATTGTCAGTGGAGGAAGAGCCATCGACCTCGACCGACAGTGTCTTCTACGGGAAAAGGGAAGTATTGGTTGGGGTTGGTCTAGGATTGGTGTTATTGTTTTTCATAAGTCGCGGGGCATCTCCTGATGTTTCGCCAACTGGTCCATACAAATTGGTCGAGTTGCATCAGGGCGTGAAATTTTTTGACTATTATGGTTTTTTCGATGGTCCCGACTCTCTTGGATCAGGTTTGTAGACGAGTTTCTGGCGAAGTGATGCAGCATAAACTCACGCTGTTTTTGGCTGTTGTTTGTGGTCGATCTGTTCTAGCCGGCTACAATTCGTATGTCAGTGCAGAGAGAGCCAGAGCTCTAGGCTTGGCAAAGACAACTCGTGATGCAACGAGCGGTATGGATAGAGTTATCTTACAGTCTGCGCCGGGTGCTAACGCATCCTTTCGAGAATCAATTCGTCTAGAAGGCAAAAGGCGCTTTGACAGAGGATTGTTCATTCTGGATGTGGAGCACATGCCGAATGGATGGTACGTACATATCGAGAACGTTCGTTTCCGCCTCTTCAAGATACTGATTACGCTTCAAATGAATACAGCGGGGTATGGCCTGCATTTTGGTTGACAGGTACGTGGGGATTTTCCCAAAGCTCAGCTAGCGATCTATGGTTCCTATCTAATCGATCTTCGCATCGTTTTATCAGATGAAGATGACTGGCCAAGTGAGTATAGGCTTTGATGTTGCGTTGGAACAAGTCTCTGAATTCATAGCTTTGCTCAGGCGTTGATTTCTTTCTTGCTGCATATCAAAGAAAATGGAGAGATTGACATTCTTGAAGGAATCAATACGCAGTCAGTAGCAAAGACGGCTCTCCACACGGCTGCCGATTGTTCGATGTATGCCCATGTTCCTCCCTTTGCAAAGACGGGTAATTGGGACTCCGCCACTGGAATCCCCAATACTTTCACAGGTAAGCTGAACCTTCTTTTCCGATACAGTGCCGCGATTACAGTAGCCTCTGAAACTTTTGCACTACAAGGCGAACCAAACACTTTCAATCGGGTAGAGGCGGATAACTGTTGGGTTATGGCGCCACACCAGTGGGCCAACCAAGGCTGTGTTACAGTGAGTAGTGAAGCCGGAACCATCGGAGAGGCCATGAACTCAATTGACGGAGGAGTGTATGCACTGGAATGGGACCCTGCAAATGGTTTTATTAAGTCTTGGGTCTTCAAAAGGGGGTCAATACCGACAAATCTGCAAGATTCAATTGACTTTGCATCTGTTTCTCGCGACCATGTGGTACCAGATCCAGACGAATGGCCCCTTCCCTATGCTTATTTTGCAATCGGAGCTGGATCTGGTTGTTCCGCTGACCATTTCAAAAATATGCGACTGGTTTTGAACACTGCGTTCTGCGGAACTGTGGCTGGCAATCGCTTCTTCAAGGATTGCCCTGGTTTGTCGGCAACTTTTAACACCCACAATGACTCTGTGTTGACTTGCAACGCCTACATTGGAACTGACCCAGATGCACTTTCCGAGGCATACTGGAAGATCCGGGGGGTATATGTTTATGAACGAGAAATGGCGCGCAGAAAGTAGTCATTCGGGATTCAACGTCGAAGTCGAGCAATTTTGCTTTAATATTAGATTTATGTTAAGTGTCTAATCCTCGTCGATATAAGAAAAATGCAAGATCAAACGATTGCTTTACTACCCTAAGCTTTGAAACCCTTGTTTGCCATCACTGGGACTTTCAAAGCGTCACCAGCAATGTCGATGCAGTCAGATTTATGGACGCGGAGACCATTTGTCCCAAGAATAGCATCCAGTTCTACAACAGAAGGAAGCTCAACTAGTACTTTCGTACCCTCAACTTTGACTGGGAATGTCAGAATACTCAGATCTTCTTCTCCACCAATCTGTTCTCCACTGTTCAGATTAAAAGTTTTCTTGTGCAGAGGGCATGCAACCTTGGGAGTAGCGTTTGTGTCACCGACAATCCCCTGGGATAATACAAAAGCTTGCTTGTGGGGACACATATTTTGAGTGCAGTGCCATTCACCGTGGGCTTTGTTGTTGAATACTGCAAGCTGGGAGTCGCCATAGATTATTGGGGTCCCAACATTTGGTAAAAAGTCGGAAACGTCGCCCACTTCTACCCATGATTTTTCAGATTTCGAAAAGATATCTATTGGAGGTGCTTCCCAGTTGGTTTGGGGTTGCCCGTCCTTTGGCCAGTCTGCAGGGCGAAGTTGTCCTCGCACATCGATGAACTCGATCATGCCATCCTTGTGGATGGTTTTGTCGCTGTTTGCAAACTGTTGGAATTGCTTTCGAAGCTTTGGATTTCTTACGACTTCGGCCTACAAAAGGGTAGAGCAAGATGGAAGAGTTTTAGTCCCCCATGTCAGCGACGTTAATGCTAAGAAAACAGAGTGGACTTACCCATTCATCGTGATATGTATCTACCAAGTGCTGCATTCGACTATCAAGCTCGGCACAGATACCAAGAGAATCTTCGATAACCACTTCCTTCAAGTGCTCGATTGGGCCTCCGCCGTTCCTTCCCGAAGGAAGCTTTCGCTGCCACACTGCCGTTCGTTCCAATTTGTCAGCTGTGAGAATGTAGTACATGAGGTACCTATCCAAATACCTTATAGCAGTGTCTTCGTCAATATCTGCGGCCAAGATCTCAGCATGAACGGGACTAGATCCTCCGTTGCCTCCCACGTATAGATTGTAGCCATTCTCGGTAGCAATCAAGCCAAAATCCTTTCCTTGAGCTTCAGCGCACTCTCGTACACAGCCAGATACACCACCCTTCAATTTATGTGGAGATCGGATTCCTTTGTATCGGTTTTCAACGCGAATAGCGAATGAGACAGAGTCTTGAACACCGTATCGGCACCATGTGGATCCTACGCAACTCTTGACCGTTCTAAGTGCCTTGCCATAAGCATGGCCAGATTCAAAGCCAACCTTGCCCAGCTCCTCCCATATGTCAGGCAGCTCATGTTTGGCGGCACCAAAAAGGTCAACACGTTGAGCTCCAGTAATCTTAGAGTATAGATTGTACTTCAGAGCGACTTCTCCCAATGCAATCAGTTGTTCTGGTAGCAATTCTCCACCAGGGACACGTGGTACAACTGAATATGTTCCTCCGCGTTGCATGCTAAAAACAGGGGGGAATGTGAGAATGCCAGCCAATGGGATCAGCAGGGCATAGCTAGGAGAAGAATCTACTTACTTTGCCAGGGCTCTGTCATTGGTATCTGCCATTTGTGCGCGTTCCTCACCCAAAATCATCTTGTTTTGCAACGAGGCAAGAATAGACCCGACTGCAGGTTTGCAGGTCTCGCATCCACTTCCGCTTCCGTACTTTGCCAAGACTTTAGCAAATGAATCAATCTCGGATGGATCCGTTTCCAAGCGCATCATAGCCACAAGCTCTTGGCGCGAAAACGGGAAATGCTCGCATAAGTTGTTGGAAAGAGAACCACCCATAGCTTCAAGTTCAGCCGTTAGAATGGATTTGATAATTGGCTCACAACCACCACAACCTGTTCCTGCTTTGGAGCATTTCTTGACTTCGGCAAGTGTTGCACGGTCCACACCAAGCTCACGGATCGTGTTGACTACAACTCCTTGAGAAATGTCGTTGCATGAACAAACTTGAGCGTTGGGATCAGATGGAATCTCTTCTTCTCCGTCATCAGAGGGCGACTTGCAGCAAGGAGGGGTTAGCAACATAGCCGCAGTCGTGCCTTCGGGAAGCCTTTCACTGCCAACTGCCAATTTGTGCAAGGCTGTGTAGTCAGAAGCATCGCCCACCAGGATTCCACCGCGAAGGTTTGTTCCATCTTTGTTGAAGATAAGCTTTCTGTATACACCCAAGAATGGATCGTTCCAGACAAGTTCTTGAACGTCAGTATCATCAGCTTTGGGTTGGTTCACTCCAAAGGAAGCAACGTCGCAACCCAGCAACTTGAGTTTGGTGGACATATCAGCGCCCGTAAAGGCCGGCAGCTTTTCAAGGGTTTTGATGCCAAGATCGTTTGCAACAACCTTGGAACAGACGTCAGCCATCATGTAACCGGGTGCGATGAGACCGTAGATGAAGTTCTTATATAGGGCGATTTCACCAATGGCATAGATTCCATCTGTGGATGCTCGAAGTTGGTCGTCAACGACGACACCACCTCGCTCGCCAATATCAATAGTTTCGGATTGGCGTGCCAACTCATCTCGGGGTTTAATGCCTGCGCTGACAACCACCATCTGGACTGGGAGATCATCCCAGTCGTTGCTGAACCTCAATGCGGAAACTGGAGCCATCGAATCATTGTCAGTAGTTCCGTCGGTGCCGACAAAAGATTCAGTTCGCGCCCCACAATGAACTTGGAGACCCATTTCCTCAATCTTGCCAACGAGGGCGTTGTGGCCACCTTCGTCGATTTGACGGCACATGAGAATGTCGGCAAACTCAATGATGTGAGATTTTATGCCCATATCCTTGACGGCTTTGGCGGCTTCGAGACCAAGTAGTCCACCTCCGATGACGGCGGCAGACTGAACATTGTTCTTCTCAGCGTAAGCCAGCATGCCTTCAAGATCTTCGATTGTACGGTAAACAAAAACGCCGGGGCGCTGGTTGCCGGGGATCGGAGGGACGAATGGAAAAGATCCTGTAGCAAGGACGCAGGCGTCATAATGGACTTTCGTTCCAGAAGCACCAGTGACCACTTTCGCTTCAGTGTCAATACAAACAACCTTGTCCTTCATGAAGACTTCGACTCCGTTTTCATCAAACCAGGACGTCTTACCGTCGTTGTCGAACTCTGATGTCATACTCAGGTCGGAAGGATTCCGAGTTTCGAAGTAGCTCGTCAGTTTGACACGATTGTATGCGGCGCGAGGCTCTTCACAAAATGTTGATATTTGCACATCGTCTCCAGCGTACTCAAGGAGGTTTTCCATGAAGCGTTGGCCAACCATGCCGTTGCCGACAACAACAACTCTTTTTTTTTCGGCATTGAGGGCGGTTTGAGAAGCAATTCCAACATTTGGCTTTGCTGCTGCTTGAAAACCACTGCTCGGTTCAAGCAAGGTAAATGCCACTAACAGAAACTGCTTGATGAACATTTTCAGTTTTGATTTTCGTTGTCAACAGAATGTGAAATGAAACCGTAGTAGTGGAAAAGAAACTCTTCAGGAACAAAATAAGAGCTTTCCATAACTTCTTCCGGTCGAAGGAAAAGGAGAAGAACCACCCAAACGCGAACAACGAAAGACACTATAAATATTGCGAATTCTGGTTGCGGAATAAAGAGGAAGTTCAGGCATCTGGCAGCTACTTCAACAGATCAAGGGGAGAATTTAGCTTGTGATGCCGGCAGAAGAGTGATGTTATGTCCCAAAGTCGTATGTAAGATTCTAGTCTTATGTAACAGGAGCTATTGAAGATAGCCAACTGGCGCCGCTCGCTGTTCCGTCGTGCCGTTCCTTCCTGCCTGCCTTGCTGGTCTTTTGTGGTGTGATGAGGTGTGAGATAGGCTCGAGACGGGGGGGGGTCCGCGTACGGACCACGACTGTGTCGACTTGCCTGGTGGTCGACCACTCCGAAGCATATAGCTAGGGTGAAAAACAACCTAGTATTTGGTACATGGTACACAAGACCATTTTCCGTAGGATTCACCGCATTTGTCGATTCCAAATTCTGCTACAGTAAAGCCGCGAACCTCCTAATTCTACTACAGATGAATGAAATACCAAAGTGAAACAAATACTACAAATGCTCTTTTAACTATTCATTCATACATTCTACAAAACAAAAAAAAGCAACTTGAATCGTTGGCACAGAGGTTTTAGTTTTTGCCGCCACATTTTCTGTAGCATGCGAAGAGGGCCACTCACAGTGGGAATCATAAACTGTCTACGGTTAGCGTCAAGTCATCCTTTGTCAACAGAATAGGTCGGATCCACATGACTTACCATCAATTCTCTACAGATAATTGTTGCAAACCATCATTCGAGCTTTGGCAACCTGATCAATCGCAAACGATATCTCCAAAATACTTTCTGCAGCCTTCAATAGATGTAATGAATAAAATGTCGTGTTCATCCCTCATTGACAGAATAGCCCGGATCCACCTGACTTACCTTGAACTCGAAAAGGATGATTGTTGCAGACCCATCATTTGAGACTTGGAAACCTGATCTATCGCAAACAGTATAAAACGAATACTGTGGTTCTTGTTGTCTTCCTAAGATGCCCAACGTCATTGTCCTCCCCAAGGGAAATGTACCATTCAAAGCTTGCAAGTTTCAAGTAGGTAGCAACAATCTCCCTTCCCCGGAACACTTTCTGCAGCTTTCTATAGTTAAGGTGAAAGATATTTGATAGCGTCAAGTCATACTTTGTGAACAGAATGGCTCGGATTTCCCAACTTGCCTTCAATTCTCTACGGATGATTGTTGTAGAACCATCATTCCAGCTTCGGAAACCTGGAACCTCCAAATGACTCCTTGCAAACAGCCCTACTAAGATGCTTTATCCCCTTCGTTCCCATCTCGACGTCACGTGCATTTTCTGGATTCATGTCGTCAACCGCAATGTCACGGCTATATTCTTCAGCGACCCATCACACAGCCACATCATGAGAGTTTCATTTTCATTCGCATACCTCAGTTGCGACCTCTCTGCAATGAAATTATTCATTAGCTGTGGGGCGTCCGTCATATGGCACAATGGCACCACCATGTGGCGGTGGTGCAAAATATGGCACGAGGGCTCCGTCATTGGCTTCATCCTGTCGTTGTCCCACTTGGACCCGTCTGGGTTAAAAACCAAAAAGACATTTCTGTGAACATTGGCATGTCTTTCGTCGACAAGGCCTTATCTTTTTACCCGTTTTTGACAGATCTGCGGTGCTGTTGTCTAGCTACGTTTGAGTAATTTCGTCACACTGGCGCTGAGTATGATTTCACACAACAGAGCTGTGCAATATAGGTCGTATCAGCCAGGAATTCCTCTTTTCCTTTGAGTCGAGTGGAACAATTCCTCTTTTCCTTTGAGTCTCGTTTCCACTCTCTTCATGACCAAGAAAAGTGCTAGAACGGGTATCTAATTCCATAACACTTGCTACTAGGTATCTTATCTAAAGGACACGTATTATACTAAGTGGGATCCAGCTGGTGAGTTCAGCCGCTTCATTGGCGCATTTCGTTCACGCTAGTTCGTTGTGAGAATATACTCGTGCCAGCCCCTAGCTACATGAACTCCAACCTTTCTCTCACACATTCTGGCAATGGCTTCTCGTACTGCGAACCATTAAACATGTCGTAAGCGTCATCAACCTTCTTTTCTTCTGGTTCCATTGATTTGGGTGGAGGAAGAGATTTCTCCGGAACGTAGCCTTTCGGGTAGTACGCTTTCCCAAACACCCAATTGACTGTCGAAATACTCTCGAGAGAATAGGCTGTTCATGACGCAAGAGTTTGGAAAGCAAGATTAGTTTGGTGTGGTTGTGTTTTCCCAAGACAAATGAGAAAGCTATTTGACGACTTACGGCAGGTCCAGGTGCCACTGTGGACAGATCCGTCCCAAAACCTGCAACGGTTCGAGTTTAGTGAGGTGAGACGAGGAAGAAATTGAGATACGGGTCAGCATATAATCATCGCCTTACAGTGTAAAAGGATTTTCCTCCATGTCCGGCAGAGGTCGATTGGCACTTTGTATTTGGGATACTAGAATCGCCGCCATCAAAGTCGAGGCAGGGCCAGCATCGAAGGCTAGCAACGGTTCAAAATGTTGCATTCCTTCAACCACAGCGGAAATGGATCCGTATGCAACAACGCTCTGAGTCCTGCATATAGGAGCAAACGGTGCCGAAACGTTCATATCGTGCCTGCAAAATACAAAGTTGTTTAGTAGTATTTCTCCTGGTTTGTGAGTGAAGTCCCCACGGTGTGCTCACCTATAATACGATAACATGCAGCGCCACATCTGCAACGTCTTTGCCAATGCATAGTTGGGTCCCTGCGCCGTCGCAATACCGTTGAGGATACAAAAATCATTGTTCGAAGCAGGTACAGATGGTTGCAACCACCTTCCCAACGTTAATGAGCTGGTGAGCTTTTCCCATGCAGGTCGGTTTCCCAATCGATCTTGAGCAGCCGAAGCAGCGGTTGGTGGAAGCACCATGACCTGCGTAGGCGAAGTGTACTGGCATAGTATAGTATTCTGCCGGTTTCTTGTCACGCGTTGGATGATTAACTTCAAAGTAGTGAGCAATCGGAAACGGAGAAAAACTGATTAGTGAACATATATGCCTGAGAGTCAACAGCAGAGCTCATCCGTGCCCTCATACTCACGTCCATAGCAACACAAAGTCTGACATTCATCTCTCCGTCGGCATATGCAAGCGGCATCAAAACAAGTTCCTCTTCCGGACTACTCTGGTCGAGTATCCATTGCGCAATTTGTGGCCCTTGGGTTAGAAGATCGGCGCCGCCTTTAGGAAAGGAAAACTTTGTGCTGTCAGGGGAATTAAATTGTACATACTCAACAAGGTCATCAAGTTTTTGCCCTCCACGAGACACTCCCAAAACTTGAGCTCCGGGGATCAGCAAGAGTGACTTTGCTGGTCCAAGCTCTGAGGTACAACCCAAGAGACAGAAACGTTTTCGGTACATGACTGACGGCAAATCATTGTTCACAAACGTCGTTTTAGCCAGAACAGCAGCGGAGGTTTCCAAAGCTCCATAATTCTTTATTGGGAAGCACCAAAACAATACTTGTCAGCACAAGTTGGAAATTGAGAAATCTGCAATATCGCACACTCACATGCCAAGCATTAACTTGTTCACAAGCTTCGACTCCGTACAAAGTTTCTTCAAGATTTGCCGGATTGGTCAGACCTAATCTGAAGCCGTCTTTACTTTCAGGTTTCGTTCCCTGTACATGGGCAGTTTCCAGCTTTGGAAGGGACGACGTCACGATGAAGGCATCTTTTGCTGGCACGATTGTGTATTCGTCCATTCTAAAAAGCAGCAAGCTATGTAAGGCCTCGATTCCAGCTTGAGCCATGTCGAGGGCTTGTTCATTTGAAGCCGAAGCCATGACGGTGATAAACTCTTCCACTATTGCTCTGTATTCCTGTCGAAAGTTATCACAGTACTCCAACGACTGTTTGAACCGCTCTACAGCTGGCAATAACTTGCTTCGGTCTTCTGTAATGTCAACCAGCCCGCCTTCTGCTGCGCGTCTCCAGACATCCATGGCAGTTCCCGTTGTATGATCTGTTGGCCATTCCATCGTTTCGTGGGATGTTTGTGAGATGCCTTGCTTCTTCCTGCTTGTGGTGGAGATTGTGGTTTGATTGTGAAGGGCCCAAAAATCCAAAGGTCATTTTGGTTTGACAAATGAATTGCAAAAGACCTGAAATTCCATTCTCCTGCAGACCTAAGTACTGCAGAAAGACCGATGCGAAATGTTTAGATGTTCCCTGATCCCTTCGCATTTTCTCGCTAAATTTCGTTTGTACGTCGTACGTCATATACAAGATTCTGCACAATGAGCACACTCACAGTATAGCGTTGAGGGTAGAATACACGTACGTACAGTGCGTACAATAATATGTGGCGTTGTCTTCATCTTTCGACAGGTTTCGTATCCCCGACATCGGAAAGATCCTTGATTATTATTGTAGGCAAGCTTTGCGTTGGACCCAACACGATCAAAATAGGGAGTGTAATTGTCTAGACTAGTTACCCCCCGTCGTTGGTTATAGTTATGTCTGGAAGCAGCAATACAGCTTCGATCAACGCTCTGTTGAAAAAGACTGAGCACTATGATAAAGATGAGCGATACATGGCAACCTCGGACCTTTGTGAAGTTTTGAAACGTCACTCATCCGGAGACACACTTCCGGTTCTTAGCGACAGCTCAACAGAACGTCGGATTTGCACAGCAGTTCTTCGCTTGCTTCATGACAAGTCAAATGATGTTCAAGCTATCGCAGTGAAGACGTTGGGTGTCCTTCTAACCACAGTCAAGGAGGAACAAGTATTGGAGATTGCTGATTCCCTTGCGGATCAAGTCCTGGATGCCTCAAAGTCTGAGCTCCGTGATGTCTACGCGATCGGATTAAGAACTCTAGTCAAGACTATTCCTTCAAGTATGGGAGATTTGACCTCGCAACGTTTGGTCGGGAGGTTGCTTGACGGCATTCGAACCTCCCAGAATGAAGAAATAGTCTTGGCGTGCTTAGATATTCTTACAGACTTGCTTGGCAGGTTCGGAGCAACTGCAGTCAGTGTCACTAGGCAGCATGAGCCTGTACTTCAAATGTGTTTACAGCAATTGAGAGGATCTTCCCCAGTAGTACGCAAAAGAGCCGGCAACACTATTGGATGTCTGAGTGTTGTGCTTTCGGACGTTCTACTTGTCAGCATGGTCGAACGATTGCTTAGCCAAATAGATGCGGCAGCTGGAAATCCCGGGGACACCCGAGCTTTGATTCGAACGATGTGCACGGTTAGTGGAGCAGTTGGACATCGACTGCAGCAACCACAAATTGACCGAATCCTACCCATCTTCCTCAAATTCACGAATCCAACCGATGCTCTGACTGGTGACGATGACGACTATGATGAAACCGACGATCGAGAGACGTCAGGCTCAAACGATCTTGACATGGAGGACGAAGCAGCTGTTGCACTGGCTAATGAGTTGAGAGAGTCGTGCTTCATGGGCTTCGAAAGTTTTGTTTTGAGATGTCCAAATCAAGTGGAGCCACACTTGGAGAAAATTATCCAAGCTGCTCTTGCGTACATGTGCTATGATCCCAACTATTCCTACGGTGAAGATGAAGGCGAAACCAACGACGAGGGTGGCGACGAATACGATGATGAATATGATGATGAGTACGAAGATGAAGAGTCGGAGGACGACGATGACGACGATGAATCTTGGAAAGTTCGCCGGTCTGCCATTCGATCTTTGAAGGCAGTGGTGGAAGCGAAGAAACACGATCCATCCATGTTATGGACCACGTCCTATCGAGTTCGTCGAGGAAAGACAGCAGTCGTTGCCATGGCTTTAGTTGCACGCTTTAAGGAACGGGAAGAAAATTGTCGAGTTGACATCCTAGATTGCTTTACGCAGCTCCTATCGGTAACGGTGAGTGCAGCAGAGGACGGGGTAGTAGCCTTTGCAAGTGACAGAATGGATACAACTACTACAACTACCATAGACTTAAGAAGCAACTACGCAAAACCTCTTGTGAGGGCCTGCGAGAAGTTGCTTAATGTAAAAAAGGGTGGCGAAAGGTCAAAATCCCATGCCCTGTCTCTCTTGAGCACCCTATGCAAAGCTCCAGGTGGGGTTGGCGGCCAAGAAGAAATAATTTCCGTTTTTCAGCACGTCCAGTCATTTTTGGCCGATGAAGACAATGATGCTCTGCATCGAGAAGCGTCCAGCAAAACGTTGCGGCTTGATGCCCTGTCGTTGGTCCATGTGATGCTGGTATGCAATAACCACGACCCTGTTCATATTCGGAAAGGGATTACGGATACTCTCTTGCCTCAACTTTGCCAAGCCGTCAAGGAGCAATGGTACAAGGTTATTGCGGAGGCCTTGCGAGCACTTGCTGCTGTTCCAAAGTTTTTTGTGATTGGATTCCGCCCTGGTGATCAATCAACAGAAGTAGAACGAAAAGAAAAGGGCGAGGTTGCAAATCAGCTTTTCGCTGCAATTGAACCTCTTTTAGCCGCTCACGACGTCGATCAAGAAATCAAAGAATGTGCTTTGACGGCGTCTGCTGCCTTGTTGGGTGCTTTGCACTCGACGATATCCATGGATAAGACGACCGTGATGTTGAATCTTTTGTTAGAACGACTAAAAAACGAGACAACCAGGATTGCTGCTATCAAAACACTATCGACTATCGGTGATACGACGCCCGACTCTGGGCCAGAAAAAATCGACTTGAGCCCCATCTTGTCAGATAGTATTGAAACTATGGCCAGCTTTCTCAAGCTTCAGTCAAGAAGCCTCAAGCAGTCATCCTTGGAGGCATTGGATATCATTATTACTAACCACGGGTTGTCGACTTTCGACGAATTGTATTCGAAGGTACTACAGGATCTATCACACTTGGTTGTTGATTCTGACCTTCACATCAGTCATTTGAGTCTGTAAGTTTGAAAATGAGCTCTCGGTTTTTGCTTTTTTTTCAGCACTTGCTCACCTGTCATTAAGTCGTGTTTCTATATCTGCACTACGAGTTTGCCCCTCGTGCGGTCCATCAGTCCAGAACCATGTCCTTCCCAATGCCCTGGCTTTGTCCGCATCTCCTCTACTGCAAGATTTGGCCCTAGACTCCCTTCTGGCTCTTCTGGAGCAACTTGTAATAAGCAATGCTGTGTCTTACCACGAGTTGTTAGGCATGCTACGCGATCGTTTGGACCAAGCTGCTCGGAGCAAGCACGCAATGTACAACCTAGGGAGATGCATCGCGGTTATTACTTCGGTGACTTCTGAGGAGAATCGCTTAGGTGTCATCTCTGAAACTTTATTTACCTTGGAAGACTCGAAGACTCCAGCAGATGTTGCTGCTTTGAAGCATGTTCAGCTAGCGCTTCTAGTATCTGGCGACCTTGGTCGCATAGTTGATTTCAGTACCATGCCAGGAGTTGCAGACAGTTTGCAGACCATTTTCAAGGGATACTTCGATTCGAGCTCCGAGGATCTGAAGTATGCTGCCGCGTATGCGTTGGGACGATGTACGGTTGGTGCACAATCTGCCTTCCTACCTGCCATAGTTGAAGCTTTGGAGAAAAACAATCAAAAGAAGCAGTACTTACTACTGTCTGCTCTAAGAGAATTTATCCAATGCAATGGCTCGAAAAGAGGAGGTGACAGCATTGCATCTAGTCTTCCGGTCATTATGCCTCACTTGGAGAAACACTGTGCAGATTCCGAGGAAGGAGTTCGTACGATGGTTGCTGAATGTTTGGGTTCTTTGACGTGCATGGAACCAGCACTCATGCTAGAAAGATTGTCGCAGATCATAGACGCCCATTCTTCTATCGTGGCAGAAGGGGGGTTCGTAGATTCAGCCGACAAAAGTTCGCAGAAGAACGCCTTGACGTGTTGGACAGTCTTGACCTCCATCAAACTTGCCATTGCGGGCAAGGCTGACCAATCTCAAGTTGTGAAGTATATGCCGACTTTTTTGAAGCTTCTGCAGCAGAAGGAGCTTGGCGTTCGCAATGCAGCGCTTTTGATGGTGTACTCTGCTGTGCATCATATGCCGCAAGCTATTAGTGGCCTCATGAAAGACCTCATCGTCCCCTCTTTATACGAAGTTGCGGAGTTGAAAATGGAAAGGAAGGTCGATCTTGGACCATTCACACACAAGGTCGATGATGCCCTCCCTTTGCGAAAGGCTTCCCTCAGTATTTTTGCCACTTGTTTTGAAAAGCTTCCATCTAGTTTGGACACAAACGCCTTCATGCCAGTACTTGCGAAAGCTTTGGGTGACGTGGAAGATGTCCAATTGCAAGCTCACCAAATTGTAATCAGCTTGTGCCTCCGCCAACCGAACCATGTTGTCACTGCTGTCGAGTCATTTACGGATCCACTGGAAAAGACCATTCACAAGAAACCTGGGCAAAAAACAGGGACTGAGTTAGAAAGACTCAACGAATGGATCAAGAGCGCTGTTCGCACAATGCTGGCGTTGGGCAAAGTTGAAGGAACAATGAATTGTCGAAAGTTTGCAGATTTCTACGAAAGGACTAAGGCAAACGCAAAGTTTCGCAACGTTTTGGAGGTACTCGACGAAGAACGTTGAAAACTGCCTGATCGATCAGCAATCTGATGGCCCGTTGCAGTATGATCTAGAATTGTTTCTTGAAGAATACCGATGAGACAATTTATATTGTGAAGCTCTACGCGTTTAGTTGCTAATAGACCCATTTCTGATGTAACGGTTTGGGGACTTTGGCCTGTGATTTATTTTCAATCGAGATCGTTTTCATGCGTTGCTACATGACAAGCTCCTTTTTTCTTTTTTTTTCCTCTTCCAGTACCCAGCTTTCGCAACTTCGTGCAGCTTGGCGTTTGTATGTGTGCTCTGAACAATACCAAAGAACCTGCTCTTGAAACTTCATCCAAGTGCAATTTCCAGATATTGCTAGAGCACCTCATACTGTATCTTTTTCCATTCAGTACCAAAAATCACAGATTC
>JAAMXS010012614.1:0-17780 GCA_019693525.1 Cylindrotheca fusiformis | reverse complement strand
TCACAGAAAGAATAAAGATTCCGTCTCCGTCCGAATCAGTGGTGCGCAAGCAATCGGTGGTTTTCGTTTCGGGGGAAGAAAAATTATTTTTATGGGGAGGGCGGGAGATCGCAAGACGGACCGACTTCGGGATTGCCAACAAGAACACAACCACGCAAACGCACGAAAGGTTGTTGTTGACACGTGACACATCATCTTCCAATCCACCCCACTCAGTCCAAGTGTTCCTCTTCTAGCATTTCTCCCTTTTTGATTGTCCTGGAATATTTGAATCTCCTAGGGATACCCTTGCGTAGTGAATATTTGCTACAGTATCGAAGTCATACGTGGGAAAGAAAGAATGAAGTTTAGAGGCATCAAGATGCTTGCGATCTTGTCTTCGGTCGCTCGAGTAGCCGCCTTCGCACCGTCCAGGGTGACACGAGTGTCTCCGCTATCCCAGTCATCTAGTTTTGCTAAGCCTGCTATGCACAGGTTTGTGGCGACAGTTGCGGTTGAAGAAAACAAAGGGGACGAATTGTTTGAGCTTCCAACGAATGAAAATGATGAAGAGCTGCTAAGAATTCGCCACTCTACGGCTCACGTTATGGCGATGGCAGTCCAACAGATTTATCCCGAAGCTCAAGTCACCATAGGTCCTTGGATTGATAACGGATTCTATTACGATTTCTATTTTCCCGAAACTACAGATAGTGAAACCGGAGAAACTGTAGGGCCTAGAAAGTTGACCGATCAGGATTTAAAGAAGGTCAAGAAAGCAATGGATAAGATCATTTCCAAGAACTACCCAATCACGAGGGAGGAAGTATCCCGGGAAGAAGCAACCCAACGAATCAAGGAGATAAATGAACCATTTAAGATGGAAATTCTAGAAGGCTTGGAGGAACCAATCACTCTCTACCATATTGGCGACCAGTGGTGGGATCTTTGTGCTGGACCCCATGTTGAGAGCACAGCGAACATTCCAAAGAAGGCTATTACCCTCCAAAGTGTGGCTGGGGCTTACTGGCGTGGAGATGAAAACCGGGAAATGCTTCAGCGCATATATGGCACTGCATGGAAGGATCCAACGCAACTAAAGCAATACAAGAAAATGTTGGAAGAGGCCAAGAAGCGTGACCATCGTATGCTTGGGAAGAAGCTAGATCTTTTCTCGATTCAAGAAGATGCCGGCGGTGGACTTGTTTTCTGGCATCCGAAGGGTTCCAAAGTGCGCAAACTGATTGAGGATTTTTGGAAGGATTCTCATCAGGACGGTGGATATGATGTTGTCTATACTCCCCACATCGCAAACTTGAATCTATGGAAGACCTCGGGACACTTTGATTTTTACAGATCAGATATGTTCGACCAAATGGATGTTGAGAATGAGCAATATCAAATCAAGCCGATGAACTGCCCCTTTCATTGCCTCATGTACAAAGATGAGCTTCGCTCCTACAGAGATCTCCCAATCAGATGGGCCGAGCTTGGAACAGTTTACAGGTGCGTTTTCAGCTTTCTTGGTATTTATCCTGCCCCAAAGAAGAGTTTTATTAACTGGAATCCACTCTTTTCTTTTCTCTCTTTAGATATGAGCGTTCCGGGACTCTTCACGGCCTTATGAGAGTCCGTGGATTCACGCAAGATGATGCTCACATTTATTGTCTCCCAGAACAGCTCCAAGATGAAATAGTCGGTGTCCTAGATTTGACTGAAACCATTTTGACCCGATTTGGCTTTGACAAATACGAAATAATGCTGTCTACCCGCCCCGAAAAGGCTGTAGGATCTGACGAAATCTGGGATGCTGCAACCACAGCCCTTCGAGGAGCCCTTGAAGCGAAGGGATGGGATTATGGAGTGGACGAGGGTGGTGGCGCCTTCTATGGACCAAAAATTGATGTTAAGATTCGCGATGCAATTGGTCGTCAGTGGCAGTGCTCGACAGTTCAGTGTGATTTCAATCTTCCGGAGAGGTTTGGGCTTGAGTATGTTGATGCCGATGGTAGCAGAAAGCAACCAATCATGGTGCACCGTGCCATTTTCGGATCTCTGGAACGATTCTTTGGCATTTTGATTGAGAACTGTGCCGGTGACTTCCCTCTGTGGCTATCTCCTGTTCAATTGAAGTTGTTGCCCGTCACTGATGCTGTCCAAGATTACTGCAAAGACATTGCCAAAAAGGCGGCCAAGGCTGGTATCCGAGTTGAAGTTGACCGAGGAAATGAGCGCCTTGCAAAACAAATCCGTAATGCTGAGCAACAACGTGTTCCTGTCATGGCCGTCGTTGGTATGAAGGAGATGGAGACTGGAAAGCTCGCCATCCGAAGTAGGAAGCTGGGAGATCTGGGTTCATTCGCTGTTGAGGATTTGCTGGATGAATTGGAGAGTTGCTCTGAAGGAGCTGTTGAAATGACAAGGGTCGGAGAAAAAGACGAGCCAAGCGATGATTAGACGACCTAGAGCTAATTTTGGTTTGGGTCCGTAGTAATTAAAGAACTCAATCACTTGAACATGCTGAGCTACACGTATGGTGATAGGATAGAAGATACTCTTTGTTGCCCGTGAGAATTGAAGAGTGCTAAAAATGCTCAAAAACATGTGGGTCTAGTACAACTACTCGGTTGATTCACAGCAAACTCTTTCCCAGCACTAGGCTTTGATGAATCTCAATGAGACAAACGATTGAACACCAGGACAGAATCAGGAAATCAGTATCTAAGTAGCCTTAATTTGCTTCTTTGCTTGAGTTCCTTCCCTGAAACCATTCTTGAATTTGCGAGTCATGTCCTTCAAGTAGCGCATGCGGCCTGTTCCGACTGTGCGACGACCCTTGGCTTTTTGCCCCCAGTTGTACTGTCTCATCTTCTTGTTTGGGTATCCGCAAGAAGAGCAAGTTTTCTTTTGGATGTGATAGGAGACTTTTCCACACCGACGGCAAGCGGTGTGGGACTTATTGTGCCTCTTTCCGAATGAAGTGGTACCTTTCGTCTGTCATCAAAACAAATCAGAAGAATGTGAGATAATTATGAAAATATCCATCTGACAAATTCAATACCGCAAACGATTTGACTTGGAATCTTCGATTGGGAGTCTCATTGCCAAGACAATAATGTGACTTCAGCTCGCTCAACGAGAATTAATCTCCATTTCCTCAAACGAATATTGCCTTTGGCTAGGAGCAACATTTTCGGTTGCTGCTTGATCACATTGCCAGAACGCACCATCTTGTTTCTATATTTGGTATACCTTCACCGTTGATCGACGAGATGAGGCTTTTCCGTGGGTGGGTAAATTGTCATCCGATGTGCCTGTCACACAGGTAGCAGTTATACGACGATGCGAGTGCTTAGTAACACGTAAATGAGATCCGTACTTCCGTCGCACGAAAGGTAGTTTTGTCAAAGTAGTCAAACATGATGGCTATCCATGTCTGCAGGCTTTGACCATTTCGATCTTCCAAAACAAACACTCTGTCGAAAACCAGTGTTGATGGGAGGTCTTGACTCATTGACGTGTATTTTCCTTTCGAAAACTATAAATGGCACCAAAGAAGCGGAATGCCGCAGTAGGCAAGAAACGGCCTCGACCGTCGTCGGAAGCTGCAGCAAGTACCAAGAACCAACCGAACACAACAAAGAGTAGCCAATCACGCAACCAACGCGTCAGCGAGCAGGCGTTTGTGCAGTTACAATATGCCATTCCTGTCCTTCTTGTTGCTATGGCCGTCGGGGTTCTGTGGAATCAGGCAGAATCAGCAGATCCAAAAATGATCTCTTTTCTCTCTGCGATCTGTCGGAAGGTTACATGTGCCCGGTTTGTGATCCCAGTATCACGAACTTTAAAAGCAGCACGACCGATACGAGCTGGAGAGACCTTGTTTGAAATACCACGGAATATGCAGTTCTGGGATACAGATGCTCTGAGAGATGATTTTGTGCAAAAGCATTTGTTGTCAGCAAGACACGGTCAGACGGGCAATCCTCTGTCGTCTGGAGCTTTCTTGGCAGCTTGGATTGCTCTTAAACTGAACAGTGACCAAGCTGAAAGCGAACAAGCCATGCAATCATATCTGGAGTTATTGCCATCTGAAGACGAGTCTCGGCATCATCCTCTCTTGTGGGACAAGGAAGAGTTGAAGGAATCTCTTGGTGGCCATTCGTTGAACTTTGCCGTTGCAAACGCATACAGCGACATGATAGAGTCGGAATACTCAGCACTTGTACAAGCATCAGATGGTAAATTTTCGATAATCGTTACAGATGACGATTATCGAGTGGCTCGAATCAATGTTCTGTCGCGTAGCTTCAATCCAGGTCGCGATGCCCTTGTCGAAGAAATAGATGGC
The DNA here is from genome assembly GCA_019693525.1 of Cylindrotheca fusiformis. Taxonomy (NCBI): domain Eukaryota; phylum Bacillariophyta; class Bacillariophyceae; order Bacillariales; family Bacillariaceae; genus Cylindrotheca; species Cylindrotheca fusiformis. The sequence continues at coordinate 13,450 of JAAMXS010012614.1, read as the reverse complement.
GAAGAAATGGAGTTGTACGAAAGGCATGGGTTGGACTTCTCTGAGGGCTGTAGGGCAATGGTGCCAATATTAGATATGTTAAATCACCATCCAAATCCAAACGTCGGATACTGTAAGTTATTTTACGAATTTCCGGTTTCGCTCCTCAGAACGAAAAGTCTCAATTGCAATATCGAATCTGCTCGTCGTTGTCAGCCTATGACAAAAGGAAGGAAGCATTTATAATCGATGCAAGAAATTCCATAGCATCTGGTTGGGAATTGTTTGATTCATATGGAAAATTCACAGATTCTCATTTGTTTGCAAAATTTGGGTTTGTGAATGGAGACGGCAGTGGGTGGACGCAAGCATCGATGGCCCTTTTCCACCGTATACTGGATACAGGAATGGATCAGGAGTTTTCATATCTTCCGAGCAACGGTGAGGTAACTGATTCTCTTAAAGACTATCAAAGGAAACAGTTAATCCGCTACCTGCAGTATGATGATGGATACACAGATTGCATTGACGGCCCCGAAACTCACCCAGAGCAGTTCGAGTTGAAAAAACTGAAGTTGGATCACCTTGTGCGAATCGCCAACAACCGCAAAAGCTGGATTGTCTATGTGCCCCCAAGAGCACCAAAATCAAACCCAGCCGAGTCTAGCGACATTCCCATCACTGAGACTGTTCCAGAAATTGATCCCAAGAATATACGGGTGAACTTTTCGAAACTAATTGAAACTTGCCGGATTATATCGATGATAGAAAGTGACTACGGAGGAAAAGGAATGGATATGCTGAGAAGCAATTTGGGTAATGCTACTTTTGTCCTCGAAAAAGACAATGACTCGCTCGAGTACCGAGCTTCATATTGGTAGGGTTTTCCACTCTTACTTGTTGCTTCAACTTTTGACTGATCTCAACTACCATTTCAACATTGGGATCTATCTCAGTTTTGCTCGATTGACGACTACTTCTTTGATGCAGTACCGCAGAACTCTACAAGAGGAGAAGGAAAATATAGCTGTCTTGAACAAAGAAGCCTATCAAAGTCGTGATTGGACAAGTGCTCAAGTTCGTTTTGGGGAAATGCAGGTTTGTTAGCCACTGTGTCGTCCATAGTTTTGTTGGACGTGTTCCTCACTGAAATTTCTGCTACCAAGGTTCTTCTCTTCCTTTCGGGGGTCGGTTTCGCTATCGTAAGAAGGATGGAGAATCAGCTTGACACAAGTGCACCAGAGAATAAAATCCGAGAAAGTTCTTGCCCAGCTGAACACCTTCAGAATCTGTTGCGAGCTCAAAACACAAGGAGGTGATCTAGCCGAGCTCGCTCGAGGAGTGCAGGGTGGTGGCCTTCTAAAAAGCAGGAAAACAAAGCAAAACACTGTGATGTTGATCGCGTCGAAGTACGGTCGAGCGAGGCTTCTTCCTAATGCCCCATGCACTTGGGCCATGCCTTTGGAAAATCCCTGTTTCGGTGACACCTGCGTCTTTCAGAAGTAGCTATCGTACTCGGATTCGAATAGAAATTCCAAGTTTTCTTCGGGACATGACTCTTCCCGCATCTTGTACGTCAAAGACTCGCGACCATACACTCCCCATGTTGCCTGAACATTTTCCATGATGAGGTCAACAGATGATTTCAACGCCTGCGTCTCTCCATAGCGAACACGGCTAGCGCTCCAACGCTGGGATCCAAATTCACCGTTGTCCAAGTCTTTTACCTGTTGCAACACCGCTTTTAGCGTTTCGTTCTGCTCAATGTTTAGATATTTCGTACCAAACCACCTCGCTAGACAAGTCCAAGCCCTGTATTCCAAGTCGTCGTTGCCACGTTCCAGAACAAATGATTGATTCTTTAAATTCTCCTTTAACATAGCGACAATCCTACCTTCATAGTCAGAGTTGATAGCAGAAATGAGCCGACAAGTCGGTAGCAGATTGTCGATGCTGAAGTCCCTCTGCAAGAACTGCCGGACGTAGCCAAATGTGTCTGCCGATCGCTCGTAGATTCTTTTTGGTGGAAGAGACTGTACATTTCTCGGAGGCACAAGCATGTTCCACCTTTCGTTCTCATTGGATATTCTCAGAAGATGTTGAAACTTCAGGAGCTTCAACTTTGCTTCTTGAGGATGTGAGGCTGGACCAGGAATACAATTTTCATAACCATCATCAAATCCAAGGTATTTCGAAATTGGTTTCCCTTGCTCTTTGAGAAACCGCTGTGAAATTTTCGAGTTCAGACGATGGTTGAACTGTTCTGTCATAAGAACATCGTGGTGATATGCCAGACTAACGTCAGTGTGGCCACTCCCATCCGAATTCACAAACCCATATCTAGCAAAGAGGTGGGCATCGGATAGCACTCCATAAGAAATCATTGGTTCATATCCTCTTTCAATCTGGCGATGTTCGGTGCTCAGAATGAACGAGCCCTCGTTGGAATGTTCGCTTTGGTATCTGTATCCCACACTGTAACGAGGGTGATGGTTGAGCAAATCAGCAACAGGAATCAGCGCAATGCTACCATGAGCTTTATCCATCAAATCGATGCCCAGAAGGTCTCTATACGCCATAAGTTCATCATTCAGCAATTCTTGATTGTCCATCTCCTCGAGAAGGAAGGATGATAGTTTTGCTTCTTCTGGTGGCGGAGGTCCCACTCGAAGTGCACGAGACAAGACGTTCAAGCGAGCCGTATAGTAAGCTTCTCGGCTCACGAGCTTTCCGAACTCAGAGGATGCCGCCAAAAATGCGTCGTACTCGGATATGATCATGCTGCGATAGGAGAAGAACACGTTGAATGCGGTAGATCGCCCGAGCTGCTTGAACATGTCTGTGTAGCTACAGAAGAAAGGGTGTGTTTGGAGCTCGGCATGGGTTGGTAGTGCGTTAAAGTAAGCCAGTATCACGGGATTGAAGTTACTGTAATTCTGTTTGGAACGAGCCATTTCAACTGCGAGATAGGCAGCCAGAAATGCTTCGTTCCCTGGCGTGTTGCCAGAGAGTTTATGTTTGGCTTCAAACAACTGCGACCGAATGAAAGGGTCGCGCAACGCGTCCAAGTCCCAGAGTTGAATCGATCGAGGAATCCGGAATAGAATCTCGCCTGGTGGGATGTTTTCAGTGGCAACAAGTGTTCTGTTCACTGCTTGCAAATATGGATGGCATTGTGCGACTTTGCATGCTTGTGCGAGGAGAAAAGATATTCGAGGATCTGGTCTCCCCCATTTTTCTTTTTCCTTTTGTAATGGCTCAGGAGATTTCTCAACCTCTATAGGACTCTTGGAAAACCGGATCGCAATGGCAACGACGAGAAGGGGAACCAAAAAAAAACTGGAAATGGCTGGCAATGAGAACTTGGATGTGCTATTTGCACATTGCGTTTCTGTCGAAGCTTTGCTTCCTCGCTTCTTCTTCCGATTGACCCGATTTTGAGATTTCATGCTACGATGAAAATGCTGCAGTTTTGGCAAACATGATGGATGCCGAATGGAGAAAGGTGTGGATGCCGAGTTGACAAGTTCCAACTATGACAACACCAACACTGAAAAGGAGAGAGATGGTCACACACAAGAATGAATCACGATATCTTGTGCGCGATTTCGCGCGACGGATGGTGATGATGTTGGTTTTCTGTCATCACGAGTTCTCATTCGCCAATCGAGTTTTCTGTCGATCGGATGATCATAAAACTTCATCTGGCAAGATATCGGCGTATAGAACATAACGGATCAAGTTGCAACGATGATCTTCAATCTACTATTTTTAGGAGCAATCTTATTGCAGAATGATGCCAATGCCTGGGCACCTGGTGCCATTTCATCCTTGGCAACACGTCGTGCCATTTCGACCACTCGACCCTCGTCTGGCTTGTACGTTGGCAGTACTATTGGTGACAAGTCGAAACAAGAAACCGAGGACACAGTTTCTGCGTCGTTCATAGATACGAAAACAACTGTTTTGGGGAAGCCCATTCCCTACAGTGAACTTTCCATCGGCGTTTTGAAAGAGACGTTCAAGGGAGAAAACCGAGTTTCTCAGGTTAGTCGGAAGGACTTTCGAATTCCCCATCTCTACATGAGACTAATCCTATCTAACAATCTTTTGATGCCCTGTTCCAGACGCCTGACTCTGTTCGCTCCTTGGTCAAGGCTGGTCTTAACGTGATCGTAGAAACTGGAGCCGGGGAATCGGCTTCGTTCAGCGACTCTGCGTTTGCGGATGCCGGTGCTGTAGTCATGCCAAAGAGTCAAGTTTTTCAAGACGCTGATATCATCACCAAAGTCAGGCCACCAAACGAAGAGGAAGTGCCAAAGCTAGCTGGAAAGACGCTGATCAGTATGATCCAGCCTGCCATCAACTCGGATCTGTTCAAGGAACTGACAGAGCAAAAGACAAATGTGTTTGCATTGGACTGTGTCCCCCGAATGCTCAGTCGAGGTCAATCCTTTGACACACTTTCCAGTCAGGCCAATATTGCCGGATACCGAGCTGTCATTGAAGCTGCCGAAGCATTTCCTCGATTCTTCGCGGGCCAGATGACCGCAGCTGGTAAGGTTCCGCCAGCCAAGGTTCTCGTTTTGGGAGCTGGTGTCGCAGGACTAGCCGCAATTCAAACTGCCAAGAATATGGGAGCTATCGTGCGGGCTTTTGATGTTCGTTCTGTTTGTAAAGAACAAGTCGAATCAATGGGCGCCACGTTTCTGGAGGTAGAGATTGAAGAAGATGGTAGTGGATCTGGAGGGTATGCCAAAGAAATGTCGGACGAGTTCAAGAAGGCTCAAGCAGCTTTGATGCTCAAGCAAGCCGCCGACGTGGACATCATTATCACGACTGCTTTGATTCCTGGGAAACAAGCTCCAGTGCTGGTGAACGAGGAGATGCTTAGTGTGATGAAGCCAGGATCGGTCTGTGTGGACTTGGCCGCTTCAAACGGAGGAAACGTTGCGCAGACAAAGCCTGACGAAGTCGTTACTACATCAAACGGAGTAAAAATCATCGGCTATACAGATCTACCCTCGAGATTGGCCAGCACAGCCAGCAACTTGGTGAGTATACAATGTCTCAAGTCCCCTGTTTAGCGTTTAGCGTGTGGTAGTTCTAACCTGTTCCTAGTTTGCCAACAACATTGCAAAATTTGTTTTGAGTATCGGACCGCAAACAACCAAGGAGAAGGGAGTTTTCCAGATAGACTTGGAAGACGATGCCGTGCAAAACATGTTGATTTCGTTCAATGGTGAAGCCAGGTGGCCAGACAAAATTACTCCGTATTCACCTCCTCCACCACCAAAATCGAAGACAGCGGAAATTGTCGAATTGACACCAGAGGAAGCCAAAGAGCTTGCTGACAAGGAGAGCAAAGAATCGTTTCTTCAAAATTCTCTCACTGCGAGTTTGGCTGCCTTGGCCTTGGTGGCGTTTGGGTTGACGACTGATTCCGATGCTGCTGTCAGTCTCATGGCAACTTTTGCCCTCGCAGGTCTCGCTGGATATCAGGTAAGTAGTTGCAATCTGCAGGTTCCAATGCGATCGTGTCCACAAACCTGACGGTGTTTGTTTTCCACCTCAGGTTGTTTGGGGCGTAGCCCCGGCGCTCCACTCGCCGTTAATGGCTGTAACAAACGCGATCTCTGGGTTGACTGCCCTTGGTGGAATGATACTCTTGGGTCATGGTGCTAGCGAGACAGCAGGTCTGCTTCCTGATTCTCCATCTCACTGGATGGGGGCTATTGCAACTCTACTTAGTTTCATCAACATTAGTGGGGGCTTTCTTGTGAGTGGGAAAATGCTTGACTTGTTCCGCCGCCCGGAGGATCCAAAGGAGTACTTTGAATTGTACGGAGTACCGACGGCGATCATTTTGGCAGGTGCCGCGGCACCTGCATTCGCAGGCGTTGGAGATCTTAATATCATGTCGGAAACTGTTGCAATTGCTTCTTCCGTTTTGTGCATTGCTGCGATCGCAGGCCTAGCGAACCAAGCTACAGCACGAACGGGCAATGTGTTGGGGATGACAGGAGTTGGACTAGGACTGGCTGCAACCACGTCAGAAATGGCACTGTCAGGTGCAGGACCAACAGCATTTACCCAGGTTGGAGCAATGGGAGGAATCGGTGCTGCGATCGGTGCCGTTTTGGCGTCCAATGTTGGTCCCACGGAATTGCCACAAACCGTAGCCGCATTTCATTCTTTAGTAGGTCTAGCGGCAATGGCGGGTGCCGCCGGGGAATTTTTTGCAAACGGAGACCTTCAGACCAGTACCCTCTCCACCATTTCTCTCGCTACCTTTATTGGTGGAGTAACTTTTACTGGATCGCTCGTTGCATTTGGAAAGTTGTCTGGAATGTTGGATTCGAAGCCACTGAGCCTACCTGGTAGAGATCAATTGAATCTTGGTATGCTTGCACTTTGCGGAGCTGGATTGGCAGCGTTCGTGGATCCCGCTCTCGTTAGTGGCTTGGCAAACATGGACCCAGAAACAGTGCAGCTTGCTAGTCTTGGAATGGTCGCGGCAGTATCGTCAGTGCTAGGATTCCATTTGACAGCTAGCATTGGCGGTGCGGATATGCCCGTTGTGATTACAGTTCTAAACTCTTATTCTGGATGGGCACTGTGTGCCGAAGGATTTCTCTTGGGCTACCCGCTCCTGGCCCAAGTTGGTGCATTAATTGGTTTTTCTGGAGGTACGCCCTGATTCAATTTCATTGTTTAGAGGTACTGAACTGCTCACAATTGAAAATTTGAACTATATTGCAGCCATTTTGACATGGATCATGTGTGAAGCAATGGGACGCGATATCCTTAGCGTCATTCTAGGGGGCGCCGGTACCAGTGCACCGGAACAGAGTGGGGAGGCCATAGAGATGGAAGGCGAGATTACTACGACGACCGTTGACAGTGTGATGGAGGCCTTGGCCGAAGCAAAGAGTGTAATGATCACGCCAGGATATGGTTTGGCTGTCGCCCAGGGTCAATTTGCGATTGCGGATATTGCCAAGAAGTTAAAGGCAATGGGCAAAAACGTTAGGTTTGGGTAAGTGACATCTGTTGAAGCCTCTTACTCTCTTCGTATTCTGCGTCTCACATCTTCCCATCCAATCACTATCCAAACAGTATCCACCCCGTAGCTGGAAGGATGCCAGGCCAGCTGAATGTCCTCCTTGCAGAAGCTGGTGTCCCCTATGACATGGTATTTGAAATGGAAGAGATCAATGATGACTTTGATGGTAAGCCATGATGTTTCACTGTATTTGAAAGCAGATGGCGAGAAAACTGACACAAAAATTGTAAACCAAAGACACCGATGTCACACTTGTTATTGGAGCTTCTGATACTGTGAGCAGTGCGGCAGAAGACGACCCAAGTTGTTCCATCTATGGTATGCCCGTTCTCCGTGTCTGGAAGAGCGGCCATGTTTTCGTCTTCAAAAGGTCCATTGGAAACACGGGGTACGCAGGAATGCAGAATCCTATTCTATTCAAAGATAACACCGATGTCCTTCTCGGAGATGCAAAAGAAACTTGCGAAGCTCTTCGCACTGCTGTCGATTCTTTGTAGAGCGAAGAGAAACAATGTCACTTGGATTAAGCATGAGAAGCGCTGACAAACTAGTACTAGTAGATTATTAGTATGTCTAGTGACTTAAATGTCGCCCAAAGTAGCTCCACCCATTCCTGCCATTGCATCAGATCCCGCAGCTGGTTTACCTGAGGGAGCGGGTCCCTCACCTTCGGGAGCAGATGGAACAAGTACAACATTGCGGAAATCGATTTCTGATTCCTTCTTCATCATATCCACCAAATCGTGAAGAGACATCAAGTTAATTGCTGGCTCAACCCCTTGAAGTTCGGGATTGGCAGAAGACATAAATTGCTGCCACGTTCCTACCATGTTCTGCAAACTAAAATACATTGGTAGTAGGGTGACTGGGGCACCGTTATCGCCTTCCGTAGCTTGCTTTTGCATTCTCATTTGAGCAATTGTGAACACTGGAATTTCGTTGTAGGTTGCCTTGAACCTTGGTGACTCTGTCATGGCCTTTTCGATTGCTTTCTGCGCCATTTCTTGCGTCATGGCCTGGCCAGTTTTCAGTTGCTCACTATCTTCGGGGGTCATTGTTAAAAGCATACGTGCTCCAAGCAAGTCTTTGGTATCAGGAACAAGACGGTATTCGACCCCGCTTGTGCTCTTTTCGTCTCCAGACTCAGGGGACTTGAGCTGAAGAAAAGAAAGAAAAAATCAGTGACAACGCACATGATAACCTACAACTCTGCCGTATGAAACACATCCATAACTTACCATAACTTCTTGATTGGGGTCACCATTCAAAAGCTTGAACCAGATTTTCCCAAGAGAAAAGGCGGACACTTTCAAGTCCATGTCTTTATTAACGCTTTTCAATTGAGTTAAAGTTGCGTTTGCAGCCAAGGGATTGAAGAAAAAGTAAAAGACGCTAGTGCTTTCATCTGGCTTCAACACAACTCCGGCACCGTTGGAATCTGTGACCGCAAAAACGGGAATGTGTTCCATCCAGTCTTCGATTTCTTCCTGACTCATGGCTGGGTACGTTTTCCTATCCCCACCGGAGACAGCTTCTTGTTCTCTGCAGTACGTAGGTGACGACAAGCAAATTGTGTGAGGTGATTGAAACAGGATTTTTCCCCTTGCATATTTCCTCATCTTCGGCTGCTTGGCACTCCTGTCATTTACAGATGTTGAAACTCACTTTTGATCATCCTTTCCTCCAAACAGGCCACCTCCACGAATTCCAAATAGTGATGATTTGACAAGTCCTCGAGTGAAAGAGCTTGAAGTCGCATTCGCCGTAGAAGTGAGCGAGAGAACGAGTAGAAGAGACGACAGAAAGCGATTCATTATGATTGTTTAATTTTTGGGAACGGCGGTAGCACTTGATGTAATGAGGAAAGCTGCAATTGAATGATCAGAAGAACAAGTCAATTGTTGTGTTGCTCAAGTGTCGAAAAATGAGAGGTATTCTCCACGTGGAAGTTTCGGTACCGAAACTGCAATTAGGCTCCACGCGAAACTTCGCTGGAAGGGTTTGTCCCCCAAAATATTCACCAAAGCCCCTCCTTAGATTCTGGATTCCCTGGACAAGATCTTTTGCATAATAGGGGGTATGAACTGACCGTGAAATGGATTAAGGGGGACGACACTCCCCCAGAAAGGGAGTCTGTCCATCCATCCAATAGCTTGTTTCCGAATCTTGTTTGGATTCCAACAAACACCAACATGACAATGACATCGACGGTTCGACATCCAGAACAGAAGTTTGTCAATCAGTCGTTGTTCTCGTAGCAGCAGTACTGCAAGTATCTGAAACCGCAATATACCGATGATCCTTCCCTTTTGTTGAGCGACGATCTTTAATATTAAAGGATTCGTTAGTGGCAGTGAAGACCACCAGAGGTGCTATTTCAACAATGGGGGGTGATGAGAAGCGAACACAATATGACGGCCATTCCGTCCGATCACACGACAATAGGATCGCCAAGAAATCAAAGGTAGACCAAAAAGCTGCATTGCAGAGACCCTCTGGCCAAAGCTGGCGGATAGAGAATGGTTCGAAGCAGCCTCTGAAGTTTGTCAATTTGTAGGTCAAGAAGTGGACGAGATGAATCTCAGACTGAAGCAATACGTTGCGTTCTGGTGTATAGCATCGCAGGTATACTTCATCAAGGGAATCAAGATCCGAAAAGAAGTACCTAGTTGTATCGAATGCGCTGTGCGGGTGGCTTTTCCAAATCAAAAAGGCGATATGTATTCTGATTTCAAACCTATGTAGTCATAGTCTTTCACATTATAGACATTTACATACTAGTAGATGGTTGTTTCGTCCCGCAAATGGAGATCCCTCAAAAGGAACATATTTCGACGAGCAGGGAAAAGAGAAGGGATATGGGATACGCAACCTTAATTTGTATCATAGTTCTATTTTAGTTGGTACGTCTACTCTTGAGAAACGGCATAGATATGTCCAACAATAGAACAGCCTTGCAAATAGCGGTGACGAGTCTTTTGCTACAACATAAAAAAACTCTGCAACCAGCAATGAGGCCATCATTTGCCATAAATCAGCCCCATCTGATTGGTGTCACAGTTCTCTTTCCATCTTTCTTTTCAAAATCAATCCCTCTCAATTGCACGCCACCAAATATTCTTTCTGGCAAAGTATCCTCGTCTGTGCCTTCCAGAACAAACATCATATCCACCACCAAGGATTTGGCAAATCCCAGCGCCAGTTTCACAATTCTCTGAGCCATAGGTTCACTGGAAATATCCACAACCATCTCAAAATATCGATCACCGCGAATGTAATATTGTTTTATCTTCTTGCCAATTATTGATGGTTTTGCGCCTACAGCAGCACGGACCACGTAGTTTCCCTCTGCAATCCTTGGAATAAGCTTGAATGTATCGTTGCGAAATTGATCCGAGTCTCCAAAGATAAACTTCCGCATCACTCTTCCGAATGGAGTTTTTCCTCGTTCTATCTCTTCCATATCGGAAATTCCAAAGTACGAAACCTGATGATAGTTGATTGCCCCAGGAATGCATAGATTGACGGCAAAGACAAACGGAGGCAATTCAGTAATTCCCGTATCTCGTTCTCTCTTTCGTGCCAATTGAAAGCGTTCGGTAGGATGCGCACACATCCCTTCGCAAATGGGTCGCTTTGAGTTGACCATATCTACGGTCAACAAGGAAAAAGCGGCACGATCCGAGGGATACTTCTTTCCATCTTTGGCGTAGTTCTTGCCGCGCACATTGAAGGTTTCTGCGGCTGGTTCCGCCCAGGCATCTAAACGCAGCGGTGGCGGCTCTGTTCGAAATGATCCGGGGCGGCTTCCCGAAGGAGCACTCTCCGCACGATGCAGTTTTTGCTTCGGTCGGGGTACCGGCGGTGGAGGCGGTGGGAGGACATCGGTCGAATTCAAAACCATGGCAGGTCTGCCCGTGAGAAATGGATGTCGTGATTCCACTGACTTGGCAATGGCGGTAGATAACTTTCGCCGTTGACAAATTGTACTGGGAGAAGCATCCCCTGCTTTCGGCAGCGATGGTCTGCGGGAGAAGGTTGATTCTACACAATCCAAGGTGGACCAAGAGCTTGAAGAAGAATCTACACAGGTCGACTCTTCCAGCTTTCCCAACGCCTCCTCTTCGGTAGCGAATTCGGATTCTCCTAACAGGAGACTAGTGCCATCGCATAAGCATTCCATTCCCTGGAATATACTAGATAGACAGTTTGCTTGTGTTGGAAGTGATAACTTGTAAGCATAATTCCACATTTTTGGCGTGGCCGATTTAGTTCTGGTTTTGGCCTCGATAATAGTTTCGTCGTACGACCGTGCACAAGCAAGCCGGCCTGCATGCCCATACAGGTAAAAACGTTGATACTGTACATATGCATTCAAACACGTGCCGACGGGCGCAAGCCGATCGAACAAGAAAGCAAAGTTGAACGCGCTGCCCGAACGCGCGCATGGAGAAGACATTTTCACACGATCACGGCTGACCCGAAGTCTGGAATTCGTTTGAACAATCGTATCGGTTCGGTTCTAACATCCACAAAATGTGGTCGAATCTAACGAAATTTCGAACCACGTTGCTACGTACGTCTCATCTTTCGAAATGACCATGGCAACTACATCTCCTGCCGCGTCGGAAAGTGGAGAAAATGGCACCACTACTACTTCGACTGAACCAGACGACAAAGATGGATCTCATCCCAAACACGTCAACTGGGATATATCCACGGAAGCATCCACAACAGCCAATGGCAGATACTTCGAGTTCTTGACTGGCATGCAAGAAGACTTGCGTGCCAGAATACCACTCTATGCGGATGATTGGAAGCGCCCCAAATCTTTCATAACGGTTCTTAATGCAACGTTCTTTGCCTTTGTGGTACAACTTATTCCAGCTCTTATCTTTGCCGAGCTACTGGATAAGAACACCGAAGGAAACCTTGCTACTGCTGAAGTACTACTAAGTGCAGGTATCATTGGAGTGATATATGCGCTACTGAGTGGACAGCCACTTGTATTGCTAGGGATAACAGGTCCCGTTGCCATTTTACTGGGAAAATCCTATGGGCTTGCTGGACAGTACGACGCCGATTATTTCACGTTTTTCTGGTGGCTTTGCATCTGGACGGCCATTTTGCATATTTTGACTGCCGTGTTTGGACTGGTCAACTTCGTTTGGCAAATTACTCCATTTTCTACTCAGATCTTTGAATTTTTCATTGCCATGTCCTTTATTTTTGAAAGTATTCGAGATTTAGTGAGGGACATTCATCTGGTCGAAGAGCAAAGCGAAGAACGGTCGGCTGCCTATGCATCCTTGGTCATTGGAATTTTAACCTTTTACATTTGCTGGACACTCCATTTTGCGGAAACGTGGGTCCACTTCAGCAGGCAACTGCGAACTTTCTTGACCAGCTACAACATGATGATTGCTGTGATAATAATGACAGGCCTCAGCTACTTGCCTGGAGTGGCCCAAGACTCGAATGGGGAACATGGTATCCATCGTGTCAGAATCCATCGCATTCCATGGGACTGGCAGCCGACTACTGAACAAGGCGCAGAAGCGCGTCCTTGGCTAACCAATCCTTTGGACGGCATTGATGCCAAGGGAATCTTTGGGGCTCTCTTTCCAGCCTTCATGCTGTACCTCCTGTTCTTCATCGATCACAATATTTCCAGCATCTTGACACAAGAACCAAAATTCAACTTGACCAAACCTCCAGCGTATCATTGGGATTTCTTTGTTTTGGGATTGACTATTATTCCTTGTGGTCTCATGGGTTTGCCACCTGGTTCGGGGCTTATTCCACAAGCTCCCTTGCACACTCGGGCCTTGTGTACTCGTGCACACAAACGAATCGATGGTGTTCAACGAGAAATTGTCACTCACTGCGAAGAGCAACGTTGGTCCGCCTTGATACAAGCCATGCTTATGTTTGTAGCATTGAGTTTGATACGAGTGATTAGCTGGATTCCCGTTGGATGCTTGGATGGAGTCTTTTTGTACCTGGGTGTTGGAGCCATGCACGGAAATGAGATTTGGGAACGGATCAGTCTGATGTTTATGTACAAAAAGAAACGGCCTCCCATTCCAGTGGTTGCCAAGACTAGCAGCTGGAGAGTTGTGCAATGTTACACTGCTGTTCAGGTCGGCCTCTCTCTTATTACGTTTGGTATTGCTCAGTTTGCCACATGGGGTAAGAAAAGAAATCTCAGTGCTCACAGTATGTGTCGTGAGGTTGTCTCATTCGAATGTCTTTTGCATTGCGTAGGATATATATTTCCAGCGTTGATTACCTGCCTCGTTCCGTTTCGCATGTTTGTTCTGTCTCGCTGTTTTTCGGAAAGCGACTTGGTCCATTTGGATCCAGCGGGTGAATCGGAGGAGGATTATGAGAAGGAGCAGAGAG
>JAAMXS010012569.1:0-10950 GCA_019693525.1 Cylindrotheca fusiformis | reverse complement strand
AGATATTGTTCGGGCGGATATTGGTCATCAGTTATCTATTTTAACCAAATTGAAACGACGAAAGAAGTGGTTCCATTGCACGTCCAGAATCTTCCAGTTTTTTTCTTGTTCCAATCGTTGGACGAAGCGGACCTATAGAAAGCTCGAACGTGCCCAAGAAGTTTATCAAGAGAAGCAGCGTGAAGTAGTCTTTTTGCTACAGCAAGTCACCGTACATGGATGGAAAGATTTGTTTCCATTAATTCAGGGTACTTTGGAACTTGAACTACAACAACAAGAAGATGTTCGTATGCGTGAGGAGCCCAATACTATTCAATCCATTGTGGATTCTTTGGATTCGATATTGGGTCAAGAACAGGAAGCTCAACAACACAGTTGCTGATCCTGATGATGATGTTATGGTTTTTTTTTTTGTAGAATCCTAAATTGCTACTATTACTGTCTGTTATTTTTACTATACTAGTAGTACTAGTATGTGACCGCTACCAAGACATGCACACATTTATTCTAGTTTGGTTTTGGTCCTCATTTTGGGGGGGGGAAGTTTTTGAATTTCTGCCCGCCAAAGATTCGCGCCGAAATTTCTGATGGAGGTTAGCACGACTGGCGCAATCTGTCCGTAACGGACCGGTAATAGGACTTTTTGGACAAAATTACATAGATAGTACTTTGGCCAACACCATTGAACGCGATTCGAACTAGGATATGAGATTTGAATTTGGTCACATACACGAATCCTTAGATGGTGTAGATTTTAATAGTGATTGTACATCAAGGAATCCGTTGGGTTCGTGGGAATAGACTCGTGCCCTGAGATCAAGTACATAGGGCATAGGGTATGCTGGCTTGCAAAGAGCGGTCCTATGTCGAAGGTGATGAAAAACGAAAATGCCAGTTGGGAAAAATCAAGGGCCATGGCAGATGAAAAAAAATATGACAACCAAAGAAGAGTGTGTGGAAAAGTAGAACTAGAAGCAAATAGGTGAATAGCAAAACCAGCACCAAACGTGACACATCCAAGAACCATGTTTCGGAATCCTTTTGACAAGGATGGTCGAAGAACACCATCCACAGCAGAAGAAGAAGATCATGGCATTCGCCAAAACAAGAAGAAGGAGAACCAAAGACGGCCAAAAACAACAACGACAGTAGCAACTTCTTCTCTACGTCTCTTTACCTGCTGTCACAGCGGTGAACCATTATGTTCCTTTGGAGACATGTGGGGGTGTGACAATAAGGCTGGCCGCCGTCGTCGCAGCAGAAGTAGGAGTGAAATGGCCAATGATGATTACAGCTATGAGGAAGATTGCAGCAGTTTGAAGTCCAATGACGAAGACGACGATGATGATAGCTTAAAGATGGATTACTTCTCTCCCGAGCGCTTCTCTACCATGCGACAACGACGACGACAGCTCTTTGGTGGACAATTTCCACAGAATCATTCCCTGACGGAAAAGTTCATTACTCAAAGTCATCGGCGTCCTCCCAGTACTTCCATCTCCTCCACCGCTCGCACTTCGGTCATTCAAAACACTGCACTTCGCAATACTGCCACTACAGCTTCTCAACGAGCCAATAACGTCAATGGCTGGATTCAGGATCCTCCCAGATGCAGTCGCAGTACCAGTGTAAGTACCTTCAATAGCATTTTGGCAATGGTACCAACCCAAGAAGAAGATGATGACGACGAGCATCAACAACAAGAACAACTTGACGAATATCAAAAACCCAAACAATCGATTGCACCTCCGCCAGCTGATCCTCAGAGTCCTCCCAATAATACAAAGAATGACGACGAGCCATCCGAACAACAAGACGTGAATGCTACCTTTAACTATTGGAAAAGGATGGATCAAAAGTTAAAGGCTCAAAAACAAGAGTTGGAACAACGGCAATTGCTACAAAAACAAAAGGAATTGAAATCTTTACAAGAAAAGAAACAAGAACAAACCTTGTTGGCCCAATCCAGGTTGGGATCCATGTTTCCACAATCCAGTACAACACCCACAGCTGCCGCCACTGCTACAGTTGCTACTGCTACAGCTACTCCTTTGGAATTGAACGAATCGGATGTAATAGACTCAGAGGTACCAGAAGAGGAGCAGGACGATGAGGATTCAAGGCTATGGAAACAAAAGGAGGCGCAACTTGCTATTTTGCAATCGGCCATTGACAAACGACTCGAGGAGCACAACGGGCAGCACTCCGACCAACCAATACCAAACGAGGAGGAGATCAGTCCTACTATGGAACCAGAGGTCGTACCCAAATCACGGTTGGAACGCAAACTGGAGGGAGACCAAACTAGTAGCAAGAATACTGACGATGATGGTAACAACAAGTGGTTGCACAGAATAAATGCACTACCACCATTGGAAGAGCGCACGGTGGAGGAAGAGGAGGAGAGTATGCAATCGCCGTTGCGCAAAATGAAAGAGGAGGAAAACAAACCGGCGAATGCCCTTACGGCAACGCCAGATGTAGCCGGAGAATGCGATGCAACCCAACATGCCCAAGAGGCAACTGTACCAGCACAAACAGCAGCAGCATCCAACGAGGATGATCTTTTCTCCAGCAACGCTGCTCACTTGCCAGTGGACCGCAATGATCGAATTGATGACGTAGCCGAAGAATGCGAACAAGACGAACATGCCCATGTGCCAACCGCATCAGCAGTAGAAAAAGCACCCAGCGCGGACGGTCACTCCAACAAGGATGTTCATTTGTCAGAGGACAGCAATGATGAAGTTGATGATGTAGCCAAAGAGTGCGAACGTGCAAATGAGCCAACCGCATCAGCTGTAGAAGAAGCATCCAGCAAGGACGTTCTTTTCTCCAGCAATAAGGATGCTCATTTGTCTGCAGAAAATGATGAAGTTGATGCCATAGCCGAAGAATGCGAACAAGCCGAACATGCCCAAGAACCATCAGCAGCCGAAAAAGTAGAAGCACTCAGCAAGGACTCTCTTCTCTCCCGCAAGGATGCTCATTTGTCAGTGAACCGCAATCTGGAAATTGACGACGTAGCCGAAGAATGCGAACAAAACGAACATGCCCAGGAGGCAATCGCATCAGCAGGAGAAGTTGAAGCATCCAGCGCGGACGATCTTCTCTCCAGCAAGGATGCTCATTTGTCAGCGAGCCGCAATCTGGATATTGATGACGTAGCCGAAGAATGCGGGCAAGACGAACACGCCCAAGAGGCAACCCCAGCAGCACAAGTAGAAGCATCCAGCAAGGACGTTCTTCTCTCAGGCAAGGATGCTCATTTGTCAGCGGACCGCAATGATGAAGTTGATGATTGTTGGGTTTTGCCACTATTGCAGGAGGATTCGGGAGCTCCACCACCAACCACCGAATCCGCGGAACTGCACAGACAACACTTGCTGGAATCGCCCGATTTGGACAATGCGCAGTCCTTGCGACCCAACCAACGGTTGCAACCCATCCATTGCAGAATTGAATTGCCCAAGGTCTCACCAAGAGATGAGGAAAAGGAACGACGCATGGCGGCCGAAAAAAAGTTCCGCGAAGAATTCAAGGCGGCGCGACTCAAGGCCTTGATGGCGGAACTTCAACAACACGAAAAGGTTCTGGATGATCTTTCCACAGGAACTATTTCATCGTCCAAAACTGCTGCTACTTCGCAAACGACACAGCTGTGGACGAGTAGTAGTAGCAGCAGTACTAGCTGCGACAGCAGCTGTAATGTCAGTCGAGAGAGTCCCATGTTACTACCCACCATTACCCACGTCCCAAACGCTCATAGAACAACAACTGGAGTGAAACGAGGAGAATCGGCCAAGTTGGCGGCAAAGCGAAAGGAATTGGAATCAAAGTGGAAAACGGCCAAGACAAAAACAGCAGTAGCAGACGCGATGATAGTGCAGCAACAGCCGCCCAAATCTCCAGCTATCCAGGCTGCATTGCCATCATCGAATCAGCAGCAGGATGGAAAATGGCTGATGGACTACAAACCCGTCGTGGGACGAAAATCCCAGTCACTGTGCATCACTCCTCCTCCCAACAACAAAGTGGGAAGCAAGAAAAATGTTTCCATTGTGACTCCTTCTCCTCCTGTTGTTGCTGTTTCTTCAACGGTGATCAATGACACTACCATCGGCGAGACCAAGCTAAGCGTTTCGGAAATGGTGGCCAGGAAAAATCTGGCGGACCGGAAAAAAGAAATAATCCAAGAACGTAGTCAGAAGAAAAAGAATATGCAGGCCAAGTGGGAACAGCGTCTCCACAGTGAGGAACAAACAACAAAAGCAACACCTCCTATTCCTCCACGCCGTGCAATGGTTGTCACTGCCCGAAGTACATCGAAACCAAGCTCATCGGTAGGCGGTGGTCAACAACAACAGCAACAGCAGCAGCATTCTGAGCAGTCCAGTACTGTGACGACTGGAAGCCTCGCCCCCGATCATGAGACAGTGTCGCAGATTAAGTTGCGATTTTCGGGATTTTTAGAGCAACATTCCGACAAGGCCGCAACAGCAGTCACCCAATCACATCAACAACGAAAGGCTAACCAACCACCTCGCGTCATGGGGTTTTGGGAACAAAAGGTATCTGACGTGGATAGCAAGACAAATTCCAAGGCCGTAGCAGCAATGGAAGTCGAAGGAAAGCCACTGTCCAAACTTGACGCCAAGCGCCTAGAATTGGCCGAACAGCGAAAGTCGTACGAAAAACACAAAGCAGAAGCATCCAAGCGGTTGGAACAAGAACTTTTGGCGTACTGTCCAAGTCTTGACGAGGAATTAAAGGCCAAGAAAGCTGCTGTTGTGGATACACAACAATTGGTTGGAAAATTTGAAAGTCTTGCAACCATGACCACCACGAACAAGAACCAGAAGAAGGAAAACGACGGTTTTCGGGTTCGAACAGTCTCCAACTACCGCCTAATGGCAGACTGGAAACAAAAGGAACTCGATAGGCGCAACAATGAATATATCCAGGGATATGGTGGTACCGATCCGTACGATGCTGCATCGTCAGTGGCTTGGCCAGCGATGCAAGTCCTACCTCCGATACCGGCCACTTCAAAATTTGCAATGGGCGAAGAGGAAGAAAAGAAGGAGAAAATGGATGATGACACGGCTGGAAGCGATCATTCCGTGGCCGAAAAGGATCTTTCTCGAAAACAAAAATTGCGCCAAGCTTGGCGTCATCGAGCGTGGAAAACGATTGACAAGGTGGATCACGGCGGGTCATCATAAAGGATATTACCAAAAACGGTTAGAATAGTGTAGCAACAAGTATTAATTCTACACGTATGTACAAATCACGACAACAAGAACATTTCTTTCCTTGCGTTTTCATTTTTGAGATTGCCATCTTGCTGTTTAAATCATCGCGAACGTAGTTCTTTGAAATCTGGTGTCATTCTTCTCTCTTTTGGTTGGACGACCATCACTATTCACGCATGGCAGATCCTACTTTCGGAAAATTCCACCCGATGCTGGTGGTACTCGATCAAATACTCCCCTCGCTTCATGCTCGTCAGATATGAGTTTCGCTGGAGGCTTTCTTCGGTCCGATCGGCCGTGACAAGTTGGACAGAGGGTCGCAGGGATACAATGTCAAACCACTCCAGCAGGGCCGTCAAAGACTCTGGTATCTTGATACCACCAAAGGTGGAGAGGATAATTTGAATGTGTTCCACAAAAGGAAAAATGCTAACATCCGCCAAGGTAAACTGATTCCCGCAAAAGTACGGTCCTGCAAATTTCCTTAAGTCTTCATCAATCAGACCAAGGATATCAAACAGCTCCTTCGCTAAATGTGGACGAGCCGACTCATCCTCGCTATCCATGAGGCTGTAGAAGACTTCAGAAATTTTGGAATGTCGTTGCAAGAACGCCTTCATATTGAAGAGATCAGTTGGGTTCTTTGGAATTAGTGCCGGGATAGACTGGTACAATGGATGATGAACAGCTCGGTCAACATATTCGGCAACTCTTATACTGTCTGAGAAAACATTTCCATTGTGGACCAAAACAGGAGACATATCCATCCCTAAGGACTTCAGAAGCATCAGACCAGGATCCTCTGAATTGGTAGCACAAACAGGAATGACATGAAATCCTTTGGGATGAAGAGGATCAGGTTCTTTTTCGAGTAATGTAATCCAAACCCTAGCGGCAAAGGGACATGCATCATCCAGAAATAGCGTTGGTTTGGCAGGATCAATTTGAACTGCGTTCGCATCTTCAACGTTATCAGATGTCCCGAGAAATGATCGAGGAGTGGATGCTGCTTCAACTTGTAAATTGTCAACCTGATCCGCCAATTTGTCTAGTGTTGCAGGCAAGCCAGTTCCAATGGTCTCATCCTCCATAATGACTCTGTCAGTTTCCCACTCCATGGTGCTCGCGACCAAAGGGTATAGATCTTTCCATCCATGGTTCGTAACTTGTTCGAGTAAGAAACAAACTTCGTTGGCCATTTCTCGATGCTTGGTCACAGATTCCTGCATTTTCTTCTCATTTCTGGCCAATTTCTCGGCCAGTCGATTGTTGAGGGCTGATACCATATTCCAAGATTCTGTACCGTGCACACGACGGCGCAGTCTGGCGGTCTTTGAATTGTAGTGAAAGTACTCACGCTCTAATCTCCGATATTCTGACAACTTGCCATCCACTTGAGAGGTGACCGTGTCTCGCCATTCCACCGCGTGCCGGAGTATTTCTTGCCGATACTTTCGTGTAGCCGCTTCGGGAGATTCCCCAGAAAATCCTTCCTTGTTGAAATCGGACTGCAGGCCTATGACCTCCTTTAAAGGAGTTTGATCTGCAAAATCGGCAAAGTCAAAAAACAACTGGAACAAA
This sequence comes from Cylindrotheca fusiformis, assembly GCA_019693525.1. Lineage (NCBI taxonomy): Eukaryota > Bacillariophyta > Bacillariophyceae > Bacillariales > Bacillariaceae > Cylindrotheca > Cylindrotheca fusiformis. Next base: position 4,114 of record JAAMXS010012569.1, on the reverse strand, counting down.
GAGGAGTCCTCTGTTAGTCAAGCACAGTTCCACAAGTTGCCATCTCGTCAAAAAACTCGATGCTATACACTCACCTCAGATCGTGCCTTTTCCAACTCTAACATAGAACTCAGGTGGTCTGTGGCTGCCTTCACCATCGAATTCAAATGGAGTTTCAAACTTTCGTAACTTGCCAAATAGGTTGTGATTTCTGATCCCCGGCTATGACTAACTGGAACAAATTCAATCTCTTGGGCTAACAAGAGACGAGAGGAAACCCTTTGACCTTTCAAGATGCCCCTAGGAGACCGAGAACGAGTGTCCGGGTTTGGTGCCAACACGTCATCAGCGGAATGGTAATCAGAAGAGTCGGAGGATTGCTCCATTGATACCTCTTGTTTGGACTCTTCCATTGATATATCGTGTCCTGCTTCTTCTTCTTCTTCTTTTTCATCATCATCATCATCGGATGGCTTTCCCCTCAGAATATTATCTTGATCAGTGGGGGGTTCCTGAATATCCGCATCAGAATAAAATCGAAACGAACCGGTTTTTCTGTTTCTTGTATCCATTCGACGATTGTGTTTCTCAGGTTGCTCTTTGGTATCATCTCCCGAACTGGGTGGTTGTACTACTACCGGCTCATTTCGAACACCTTCGCTGTCATCATATTTCGGACCATCACCTTTTGACGATCCAACGGAATCCTCTTCACTCCTACTAAGATCATTCATGTCTTTTTGGAGCGCCAGTTTTCGGGCCGAGCCACCAGTGGGTGATACGTTACTGTCAGCCGTATGGGCAGCTGTCTGTTGTTGGAGCGTCTTTTTTAGTTTGAGGATTTTTGACAACTATAGCAGATGATCTAGTTGAGAGTTTATTTCTTCAGAGAAGTAGTAGTAGCAGCAGCAGCAGCAGCAGCAGGCGCAACAGATTGAGCTCTTTGCAAGATTGTCGTGTTCCCCCCAAAGTGAATGCTCCTTGCGGACATGATCTTTGGAGCCCTTCTGATGACGATGATTACGATGATTCCAACTGCGATGTGCTCCCTCCATTCGGATTGGACGGATGGACAGACAGCAGCAGCATTTGTTGATTGTTACTATCCTAGTACTTCGAAGCGCGATCATGTCGCAAACTCAACTCATTTGTTGGGCTGTCCCGGTTTCGCCCTCCGATCAAAGAACGCTTGGAACTGAGACGCTCGGGTGTCGATCAGATAAGTACTTGTTTGCGTCGGCTTAATGCTTCTGCTCGCAACCGACATCTCTTAATCGTAGAGTCATTTGTCATTCACGTATGATGATACAACTTCTCATGATCGTGCTGGCCGATAGAATTTCACGATCATGCCGGGGATTTCTCCTGCTCCACTGATGACCATAAAATTCCCCGAAGCTGCCAGGCAACTTTTTTTCCTTCCCCTGACTCCCACAAACTCAAATAGCCTTAAAAAAAAATGAAGTTCTCTTCCTCATCGTTGTTGTTGGCACTGGCCACCATGATGCCTTTCGCAGAGGCCGGTCTTGCCACATGTGATGAGCAAGCTCCTTGCGTTTCCTGGACCATGGAAAAGATGGCTCAGGCCACCTGTCCTCTTGGCAGCGACTGTCCCATTGAAGTTTGCATGATCGTGGATGCGAGAGCCACAGGATGTAGCAAGAATGGAGGTACCTTCAGCCACATGTGTGACCAGTCGGATGCTTCTGGATGCCCCGCGTGGGCAGATGGTGCCACTCTTGGAGAAGGAACTGATCCCATCATGAGTGGAGGTGACACTGGAGCCGGAGAATGCCTCAATAGCGGAGAAGACAACACTGGACAAAAGGAAGGAAAGTGCGAGAACTTCGAGTTCATCAAGATGTGTCAGGAGGGAGTTCCAGGTCAGACCCTTTACTGGATCCTGAAGGACGACACCAGCACAGTTCTTGAAACCGAAAAACTCTACGATTTCACGTACGAAGAAGGCTGCACAGCACAGATTAGGTGCCAAAACAACATCGAGCAATGTGGCGGTCAAGCCAACCAACAGGCGACCGAGCGTACTTGGCAGTTTACGATCCCTGCCGGTGAAGGAAGGTGTGACCTCTGTATTGAATCTCCAGCTGACTCTCCCGTCGACTCGCCCGTTGACTCTCCCGTTGACCCACCAGTTGACGCACCAATTCCTGCAGGAAACCCATCCGGCAGTCTTGGAGATCCTCATTGTAAGTTTCTCTCCAGCATGGATATCGCAATTGATTCCAAGTCTATGTTTTCTAATCTTGATGGCTTGCAGTTAAGACCTGGAAGAATGAGCACTTTGAATATCATGGACAGTGTGACATGGTTCTCATCAAGGACCCAGAATTCGCTGATGGCCTGGGTTTGGATATTCAGATCCGTACCAAGCTGGTTCGATTCTGGTCTTACATCAAGAACGCCGCTGTTCGTATCGGGGAGGACATCCTAGAAGTCGAAGGAAGTGGAGGCGATGAAGACAACTCTGCCATTCGTTACTGGTATAACCTCGAAGAAGACGCTGAACTCTCCACTCTTGGAGGATTCCCAGTTACTTTTACCCAACAGAGCCCCATAAAGACCAAGTTCGTTATTGACTTGAGCTCAAAGTACCCCGGCACCAGCATTGTCATTGGCAACTACAAAGAATTCGTTCGTGTCGATATTAAAGGTGCCACTGAGGAAGCCTTCGGAAACACTGTTGGTATGTTGGGAGACTTCAACACTGGAAAGACTCTCGCTCGTGACGGATCAACCGAACTTAATGATTTTTGGAAGTTCGGATCGGAATGGCAAGTCCTTCCAAGCGAGCTCATGCTCTTTCATGAGGTTTCAGAACCTCAGTTCCCCAAACAATGCATCGAACCCGAGGATCCTCGTGGAGAACGCCGAAGGCGCCTGGACGAGAACTCTGTCTCCGAGGAGCAAGCTGAGGCTGCCTGTGCAAAGGTATCAAACAACGCGGATGACATCAAGGATTGCGTCTATGATATATTGGCCACGCAAGACTTGGATATGGTTGGTGCATACTAGAAGTCAAAACTAAACTCTATATTGATAAAATCTGCTGAAAAATCTACAGAATTAGAGCTCATGACAATGTCTAGTAGTAGTGGAATACCACTGATTCTCGATGACATTGATTCAACCAAGTGCCATGACCCGCAATCGTCCCTCATAGATGCCAGCTCATCGGGGATGCGTGATACCTTTGGGTCTTTGCTCGATTCGGTCTTGGGTCAACCTCTCTGTTTGATCGGTTCGCTTCGTTTTTTCCATTTTTCGGAGTTCATCACGCTGGGTGTCCTATCATGCCAGTCGACCCAAACGCCACCATAAAGTTACTTATCGACCCCGGACAGTCAGCAAACGAGCGTTATACTTAAATAAGCCAATAACCCCGATTTCTGGGGAAATGACCCGAGCATCTGAACAGTATCACTTGCAGTCTAAAGGAAAGCGAAGAATAGTATAATCAAAAGTACCTCACACTAGGATGGTCTCTTCGTCTTGAGAGGTTGCTTATCGACCCCAGACAGTCAGCAAACGAGCGTTATACTTAAATAAGCCAACAACCCCGATTTTTGGGGAAATGACCCGAGCATCCGAACACCAATCCTATCATAACCAGAATCTGGTCTCCAAATCGCTACGACCACAGAAGTACCACTTGCAGTCTAAAGGAAAGCGAAGAATAGTATAGTAAAGAGTACCTCAAACTAGGATGGTCTCTTCGTCTTGGGAGGTTGGTACAACTAAGATTAATCCCAAATGGCAATGTTTTCCTTCAGAGCGTACTCCCGCTTGCAGAATGATGATGCTAGAACGATCAATTCTTAAATCATGCAATCACTTCTTTCTAATGAAGAGAGCATTTCTATGAAGTCGATCTTGAGCAGTTGTGTAACTTTTAAATAATGCAATCACTTCTTTCTGATGAAGAGAGTAAGAAACTTCCACGATTTCTATGAAGTCGATCTTGAGCAGTTGTGTTTTCCCGAGGTCGCAGGTCATTTAGAGAACCAGAAACCCAATGACTAGAGCGAAATGCCAGTTAATCCGTTTTTTACTACGTCTACGTAGTACACTGGGTACCGATAGGAAAGATGACCATCCAATCCACACAAGAATAAAG
>JAAMXS010012561.1:0-13492 GCA_019693525.1 Cylindrotheca fusiformis | reverse complement strand
TGCATAGAGTCGACTATGCGCGTGGAGGATTTGCAATGCTTCCGGTCCTGGAATCCGATGGAGAACGAACCTCCAAAGTTATTCTTCGCTATGCGGCGTATTTGTCTGCTGTGCCCATGGTAACCACTGCATTCGGCGTCACGAGTAGCATGTTTGCTCTGGAAGGACTTGCTCTAAACTCGTATGCTCTCTACGTGGCCAACAAGTTTCGACAAGAACGAACCAACGCCAATGCCAGAAAGGTATTTCTCACCTCTCTATGGTATTTGCCTTCTTGGTTGGTACTGTTCTTGTTGCACTCGAAAGTATGGGACGAAGAACATGACCGAGATTTCTTGCGCGACAAACTCTCCTCCGCAATTCACGCAATCCGAGAACAAGGGAAACAAGCCTGTCTCCACGAACATGTGATTGCGAAGCATCCTTCTTCTCAGGATTCATGTCCTGTAACGCTTTCCAAGAAAATTACGAAAGGAGCTATTGTCAATGCAACCAATTCCACCGTGGCTTCCGTTCGAAACGTCAGCGTAAAAAAAGAAGAGTTGTAGAAAACGAATACCACAGACAGCTAGCAAAACTGTGTCAACTAATAAGCAATGGAAGCTGTAGAAATCAATTCTACTGCTAGCCTGGTGAACTTCTCATGAGACGCTGTCGTCGTCCTTTTCGTCACCCCCAGCGCCAAAAACCGCTTCCAGGACAAATCCTATCAAATCCCACTCGTGTTCATAGAACGGAAACGTCATAAGAAGGAAAAAAGCAGTGTCTTCATCCAATGGTCCTATGCCGGTCGCATCTATGAATGTATGGAGCAGATCAGGGTCCATGAAAGCCATAAATGAATCACACGTTTCCACTTCCTCATCGTTTGATTGACTTTGTGGCGGTGTGCTAAGTTTCAGCTTTTTATGTGTCCTGGGGCTCGATGGTGGACTATCCTTCGATGCGTTGCTTGCGCCATGTTGCGGTGCTTTCGCGTCCAACGTTCCTACATCGACATCATTGTCGTCTTCCATATCTTCCCACAAGTCTTCCTCGTCCACTTCATTTATGCATACTGCTGGTGATGTGGTACAGGGAGCATCGCCTGGTGCCCAAACTTGAACGACTAAGAGATTTTCACGTTGCAAATAGTTTTGGGACATTTCAATAGAGTACCATACATGGGATCCTTTGGTGGCCTCCCTTGGCTTTTGCTCATACTTGAATGTCAATTGCAGATTCTGCCCATTGTCTATCGCGACGACGGCATCGATTGAAACCGAATACCGAGCTCGTACTCGAGTGCATGACACTACTTGGATCATAGATCGAAGACGTTCCACTTGTGGCTTGACGTCCTCGAATTGCTCATAAGGATCTCTTTGTAGCAAGCTGCTCACATCTTCGGTTTCTCTCAGCAAGGCAGCCTCCTCTTCGATGACTCGAAGAACATCGCTAGGCGTTTGATTTCCATCTTGGCTCAGCAGAAAGGATTGAATTGCAGATCGCACCTGAGGTCGAAGATTCGACATTTGTGTCAGTTGCAGAGACTTCTCGACTACCCCAAGTATTCTCAGTGGTTTGAGAAAAATGAAGAGACACAGTTTCTTGGTTCAATTTGATCGAAAACTGGCCGAGCTTTCGCAAGTTTGAAATTCCAGATTCCTCCTCTATCCTCAGCCCCTGGTATGTCCGACACAGTAGGAATTGTGTAGAACTGGCCCCATGGCGAAACTGAATGATATTCCCAAGCAAGATCGCGAGTGCGAGCAGCCTGCAATGCTCTTCTTGTCTCTTCATTAATACCAGCTTTGCATCTATTTGACGACAGTATGAAAGCAGTTATCCTTTCAATTTTCACGGCTCTGGCCTCCTTTTCCGTTGCTAGCGCTTCGGGACCGATTGAGATTACCAAGGAGAACTTTGAGGACAAGATAAAGGGAAAGAACGCATTCGTGAAGTTCTTCGCTTCTTGGGTAAGTTACTCTGCGTTGCTTTTTCTTATTCGCTATCTGGACTCTTGCACTCATCGTATTCTTTTTTGTCTGTATTGTAGTGTGGACACTGCAAGTCCATGAAGCCCGCCTGGGATCAGTTGGGAGAGGAATACGAAGCTTCATCTTCAGTTCTCATTGGAGACGCCGAATGTACTGCCAGTGGGAAAGCTCTGTGCGACGAATTTCAGGTCAGCGGTTGTAAGTATGAAGTTTGAAATTCTGTTAGCCTACGCAATAAATTGCTCTAACGTTCCTTTTGAAAGATCCCACCATCAAGTATTTCGTTGACGGGGACACCAAGGGTGAAGACTACAAGGGTGGTAGGGACTTTGACTCTTTGAAGAAATTCGTAGTAGAAACTTTGGAGGTCAAGTGTAGTGTCAAAGACCCCGTAGAATGTTCCGACAAAGAAAAAGGTTACATTGATAAGATGCAAGCCAAGTCATCGGCAGAGCGCGTGGCTCAGATTGAGCGCCTCGAGAAAATGGCTGCTGGAAAGATGAAGGCGGATTTGAAGGAATGGCTTCACCAGAGACTTCATATCTTGCGGGAACTTGAAGCATAGAGACTGTTCGAGTTTCTTGGTGTCTTTATCCGTCTGCTGGGATATGCTCGAAGGCAGACTGCCTTTTGTTTGGAAGTGCACGTGTTGCGTCGTGCACGCTGGGACGAATGACGTCAGGAAAGCTGTGTACTGAGGTTATCCACTATTGATCTTTAGCGACTGAAAGATCCTGGTCTTACAAAATTGGTCTGCTGGACAGACAGTATCCTACAGTTGGTGTAAACACTAAGATTCTAGAAACCTACTGCTGGTAGCTCCAACTGTTCAAAATTTTGCTGCATCTCTATATTTCGTCACATATTGCACTAAAGGTATCTCAGTAAGCAAGCAAACGTATAGGAAGTATTTGACGTTCGCACAGGGAATACAAGTCAAAGCTCTTGGACGCAAGGACAGCAATACAATAGTAGTCATACGTGTCATTCGAGTCGAGTATCCGAATCGGACCACCATTGTGCGCGTGAACGACGAACCGTAAACAAAGCACCTCCCATCACCCATCATCATGTTTGTTCCTTCAATATACTCTCTTGACACCGATGCGAGAGGACAATTGGGCCAGGCTTCGTCCAGTATCCAGAAATTCTTGTCGATTGCCCGTTTTCCAAAATGAAAGAGTGGAAGTTGACAAGGAGGCCATGGTGTCGAGTCTTCCTCCTCACATCGGTGGTTGCAAATGGCGTGATGGATTGCCTTTCCTTTCCACTAAGTCGGTACCCAGCTACAAAAGAAACTCCGGTCTATTCCACAGCAGCGGATGATTTAACACAAGTATCATCATCGATTGAGATTGGTAGATCTCAGCTGGAGCAATACTTTGATTTCCCGCTCGACGACTGGCAGCTGCAAGCAGGGGGAGAAATACTGAAAGGAAACAATGTGATTGTGTGCGCACATACCGGATCTGGCAAAACCGTGTGTGGCGAAATGGCTCTACATGTAGCATATGATAAAGACCTCGACGGAATATACACAACACCTCTGAAGGCATTATCGAATCAGAAGTTTGCAGAGTAAGTTCTTCTTCCCTATCGGTTTCTCTGCTCGCCTTGTCGAATTGAAATACCAACTGTTGAGCCTTCATATAGACTTCGACAAAGATTCGGAACGAAAAACGTCGGTTTATCGACAGGTGATGTATCTATAAACCGTCAAGATGCTCGCCTTACCGTGATGACAACAGAAGTGTACAGGAATATAGCATGGCGATCAAGCGGGCCATCGCCGAGAGAGGACGACGAAGGCAAATCTTCCAACGATCTTCGCAAGAATGCCATGGTAGTATTAGATGAATTCCATTACATGGGTCTCCCTGGCAGAGGTGGTGTTTGGGAAGAATGCATTATCACCTCCCCTCCTCATACTCAGATCATCGGTCTATCAGCTACCTTGCCCAACGCAATGCAGCTCGCAGAGTGGATTGAGGGCGTTACCGGACGGAAAACCGTATTGATAGAAGCCCCGGGAGCTCGACCTGTTCCTCTGAACTATCTTTTTGCCACAAGGGAGGGCTTATATCCCTTGTTTCGAAATCCTGAAGCCGGTCCTGGGTCTCCTCTTGGTCTTCTTGGGTACAGAGGTGACGGAACGCCTCTGGAAACGAAGGGCAAGAAGGCGAAGTCAAAATCATCTGATTTAGACGATGATGGTGGTCATTTCGATGAGAAACTACCAAAAGGTCTGACGACGAATCCAGCACTCGAAGCACTCGCTCAGAGGAGGATGCAGAGAGTGACTAGAGCATTGGAAAGGCAAAGGGAGAAGCAAAACAAGGTGTTTGATGATTTTGATGACTGGGACTTCAAGGGAGGTCGCGGTCGAGGCAGGCGCTCTTTCAAATCTGGCAGGATGTCGAATCGTGAAGAGCGAAGGGAAAGAGATCGCATATTAAAGCAAGAAATGAGAAAGTCTGTGCCATCGCTACCCGTTCTCTTGCAGAGGCTGAGAGAAAAAGACTTGTTGCCAGCCATTTTCTTCATCTTTTCTCGAGCTGGTTGTGATCAAGCTGCAAATACAGTACGGAGCGCTTTCAAAGGCCCCCGTGATCCAACACGAGACGTTGGTGTCGCGGAAGAGTTGGATAGGAAAAGTGTAAAAGCCAAAATGAGGAAGTCTAAGAGGGGTGGGCGATTTGAAGATGGGAATGGCAGAACATTTAGAAGCGGTGACAACGTCGACGAAGATACTTTCATGTCGCTGATGGGAGAGAAGCAAGAATCCTTGAGCAATATCGATTATATCCCAGATTCACCATTGAGCTCGGAGAATTGGAAATTCTACAGTGCCGCTGGTCTTCTGGAGTACGAAGAGGTCAAATCAGTAGCAGGACGAGTTGGCCACTTCAACGCGGAAAATTCCGAAATTTCCTTCACTGATGAAGTGGTTGAGCAATTCCTCTTTGGAGTCGGATCTCACCATGCAGGAATGCTACCTGCACACAAAGCCTTCGTCGAAACTCTGTTTCGGACAAACTTGATAAAAGCCTGCTTTGCAACTGAGACTTTGGCGGCAGGGATCAATATGCCTGCACGAACAACGGTGGTGTGTGCTATGGCAAAAAGAAACGGAAGTGGTTCTATGAGTTTACTTGAAACGTCCAACATGTTGCAAATGGCCGGCCGTGCAGGACGTCGTGGAATGGATTCTTCTGGAACGTGTGTGATTGTAGCCACTCCTTTTGAGAGTCATGATATTGCAGCGAAAATCCTGACCGACCCCATCAAACCAATTACCTCCCAGTTTCGGCCTTCTTACGCGCTTGCAGTCAACCTCATATCAAGAGGACAGGGTAAACTGGATGTGGCGAAACAACTTGTCAGCAAGTCATTTGCCATGTGGGAAAAACAGCAAATGGAAAATAGAATCAATGCTGCTACAGAAAAAGAAGCCGCGGCTGATGTGTTGCGTGCGGCATCCGAAGAAAAGTTTCTGTCCGCATTGATCGACGTTTTGAGAAGGAAGATCAGCATTAGCTCCGCAGATTATGACATTGCGTATCTGACCTTTTTGGCGGATCTTCTGACAAACCGAGAGCTGTTGAAAAAGTCATCCAAAGAGTTTGAGGGGGCAATTTTGTCTGTTGAACTTGAAAAAACTACGCTGGGCTGTCTCAAGCTGGAGTTGAAGGACATTACCACCAATCCGGCACAGGATGCTGGCGAGCTGGTCGAGCTTCAGAAAAATGATCAAGTTTTTCTGCTGGAACAGATAGAGGACCAGAGCAAAAGACTGACACAGGCAGAAAAAAAACTTCGAAAGCACCCATTCTCGTCAATTGCTGATATTGCAAACAGGCTTATGGATACAAATGACAATGATGGCCGAAGTCTAACATCTGCATTTGAAGCTATGGATCCAACTGATCCAAGTTTGCAGGCTGAGGACCTTGTCAGCATTGCCAAATCATCGATTGTTATCAAACGGAAACTGAGAAAGCTGGCAGCGTCAGATCCTGACGTTGACCCAGAGCTTCTTTTGGTTGAAGCCGAAAAGGCGTCTGGAATCGATGACGGAACGTGGGATGATATGCTAGCTATTACGAAGGTGCTCTTAGCATATGGGTGCTTAGAGCCGAAGGAAAATGATGGAGCAGATGTATTTGAAAACATTGAGAGTCAAGAATTTGAAGTGACACCTGCGGGTATGGACGTAGGAATGTTGAGTTTTGAGAATTCGTTGTGGGGTTTTGTGGCAATGGGAGGTACATGGGATGTCATGGGTAAATCATCAAAATATGACGAGTTGCATTCAGCCATGAATGCCTTTGAAGACGACTTCGATTTTTACGACGACAAGGAGACCAATCAAGTCGGCTCACGAGAGAAGTCGCCGCCCCATCTTGAAGCGGAAGAGTTGGTGAACCATCTTCTTGATCTTTCACCATCCGAAATGGCTGGATATGTCAGCTGCCTTGTGACCGGAGATACGGCTAGGACAAGTCTATCTTCGATGGATGTTTTTCAGCGCCTCTCGCCACGCCAACAAAGATCCATTCAGGTCTTACTTGATTCAACAGACCGTCTAATCGATGTCCAACGACAATTTGGTGTTGACGCCAGAACCTCCAACTGCCAGTTTGATGTTACAAATTGTGAAGTGGTGACGGCATGGACTGAAGGTTGCACTTGGAATGAAGCCCTCGAAATGTCTGGCGCAGCCCCAGGCGACCTAATCCGCATTATTGGGAGGGCAATGGATGCAGTTCGACAATTTGGTAGTCTCAAGTTCAATCCGTTGCGTAGGAAAGATGCAACTGGTGAAGCCATAGTAGATCCATTCTCTCGTGGAATACATCCCGACATTCGGCGGCGGTGTCGCGATGCTGCCAAGGCCATGAACCGTTATCCAGTGAAAGATCCGCTGCCATTTGAAGCAGAGGAAGAGGGCATGTTTGAAGATGAAGATGAGGAGTTGGATGCTGCAACCAACGCTATAGAATGAACTGAATTCTCAGAGTTGAGAAGAATGGAAGAAGACATAAGGTTTTAACTCGCGTTTAGGAATAGAAAATACTAACACAGCCTTCAACACTGTAACGAAGATGAGTTTGGTGGCACACGCAAGTCTATACCTGCCCAGATTGTAGTTGTGGCAACAATGATAATAATACCATGAAGAGAACACTTTTTTCTTTAGATCAGTCCTCGGAAAGACTTCTACCAAAACAGGTCGTTTTCTTCTGCGCCACTACCCTGGCCATAGTAGCGAACAATTGGAGCATCCAAGTGTTTTCGGTTTGTCGTTGCATTGTCGTTTGAGATGTCCCATTCAAACACTCTTCCTTGCTTCCCGGCAGACATGTGAGTTGCAAATTGGAGACAATCCTATGGCGTAGTCCAGCTGATTGAGTCGTAGAGTCAGCTGAACCATCGTCATCTTCTTGAGCCTCGGCAGCAGCCTATTTCGGTGAGCGATACATTGCTTTGCTTCCTTGCATTCTAAGACTATGTTCACCTGGTTTGATTCTAGGGTCCACATCCAACTTGCTGGCACCATGAGGAACTACTTGGGCGAGATTTCGTTCTTCCCTTTCATTAACTTGACTTCTTCCATGGGCGTTTCCACTCTGTCCAGGCCTCCACGACTCGATTAAAATTTCCGATTTTCTTCGTCGTCTTCGCTCCAACATTCAACATCCCTATTTTCCTTTGAGACCTTAGTCTCTATCGGTTTGAATCAAATGGCTGTTCCTCCACAGCCGCAGGTGTAACGGAGAGAACGAGTGGCTTCTCTTGTAACGGTGGGTGTGACCTTTGGTTCCTTCTTTCAAATGGCTGGTTGGCTTGCGGCTTTGAAACTGTTGGGTCTGAGAAAGAGGAGGAATTCGATGATGATCACGGAAGTGGTGTGAATTATTATTGTTTTGGGTAGTTCTGGCCCCACTTTTTTGGTCCTGCTCCGTTGAACTGTTCTGAATGAATGCAACTATCAATTGCAGCTGTATCATCAAGGGAACAAGGGGCAATGATTGAAAGAAATGTCCTTAAAAGCAATCATCATCGCAGTCTTTATCCTTCAAGGCCATATTCTCGATCGGATTTTCTGGCTTATGATTCCTTTTCTAATCACTTCGTTCTAGCTCCATGGAATGATGATACGTCTGATAATTCACAACTGTTGATAGCATCAATCTGTCGTGATGGCGAGGCCAGAACATCTCACGACCACCAATATAATGTACTGACCAAACGGAGCGTTAAAGGCCGCACTCCAGCTTGTTGAAAAACTACGATCACAGATTGTCCGGGCTCGATACTTCCACGAATCTTGATACCGTAGAAGCCTTCAAAAGTTACAGCAAATTGAAAATACATACAGTAGATGTAACGTCATAGGAATGACCCGACATGAACCACGAATTCCTGAGAATTCCCCAAGGGCAAGGAGCGGGCTTGCGATAGTTTGGAGTTTATCATCCGACGCTTTGGCGCGAACAATTAGTGATCCATAGAATTGTCGAAGACAAACAAATATGCACCAGACATTCTAGCAAGCGCGATCGTTGGGCAAGGGCTATCAACCACCACAAGCCAGTACCAGGTTCCTCACAACGGTCATGGAAAACAAGGATGCGAACGTACAGTATGGTTCTCCAGGATTTGTGCAGAAAGAAATAGAAACAAGCGTTCTTATGAACGGCGCTTGGCTTTGCAACTTATATTGAAAATTCCCGACATCACTGGAACAGGTTGGAATGATTTTCTCCACATAAAAGGTCATAGGAGCGTAACCAAGGTTGAAAATGTCGCGGAGAGGGTATCAAAATGTCCTGTCTGGTCAAGACCGGACATCTTTCTCCGAGAGAACAATCCAAGAAGCTGTTGAAGCTTCTACCGTAGAAATGTACCAAATGACTGAACTATCGAGAGTCATAAGGTAGAGTTATGACATGTCGGGCTCAGACACGGAGGCTTTAAGTAGAGGGAACTTTTGCGCATGGCAGAATTACCCAAGCCACTTTCCACCTATCTGTCGTAGCCATATGTAGAGGAAATTATTCTGTTTTGTTCAGGGTTTGCTCTTTCCGCTCTTTGTGTCCATTCTTCCAAGACCATATTTCACGCTGCACCTATCATTCATCCATTTTACTTTGACAATAAGGATTCTTACAAACATGGCTTTAGACAACGACAAGACCAGCAACTCCCAGAGAAAGGCAGGGGCAATTGAAAAGGATGATTGTGATGACGATTGCCAGTACATCTTCCCCCAGAGGCTCATGTCCGTTCTTGCGGATGAGGCAAACCACGAGGCTATCTGCTGGTTGCCTCATGGCAAAGCCTTCATCATTCGAAACCGTATGCTGTTTGCCGAGAAAGTTATGCCTCGGTTCTTTCCTCGCAAATCAAAGTACAGTAGCTTTACAAGGAAGTTGAACAGATGGTATGTAACTGAACGAACCACTGCCTGATCGAGTTAGTCCCGTTTCCTAACCTCCCTTTTCTCTTCGGACAACAGGAACTTCACCCGTGTTTCTAGTGGACCTGAGCTTGGTGCATACTACCACGAGTTCTTCCTCCGTGATCAGCCTCACTTGGCGGCTCAAATGTTTTGCAAGAATGCTCGAACGAAGATCGCAATGGCATCGCCTGAACCGGAGCCCAGTGCTATGAATCAGCTTCCCAGTGCCCAGCAACCAGAGGCTGCTGGATTGGACAAGTCCCATATCTTGATGGGAAATACTGTCGACCCTACCTTACAGATGATCCTTGGCCAACAACCAAATGTGGCCGCTCGTTTCAACCAACAGAAGCAGATGCAAGTGCAAAAGCCAGCAATGGATCTCAATAGCACTGAGGTATTGAGCTTGTTGATGGGCACAATGAATACTGGATCTTCTCCAGTACTTGGCAACTGGCTTCAAAACGAGATTCTTGCTCAGAAGCAGCAACAGCAGCGCATGCTTCAACTGCGGCAAATGGCCGCTGTGACTCTACGTCAGCAGAGTAGCAAGCCTCGATCCAAGAACAATTTCAGGGCTTCTGCTGCTTAAGCACGACAGAGTGGGTAGTAGAAAGTGTTCTCCATCTTTGGGAAAAGTAGTGTACAGCATATAATCCTGGGAAACTAAATCAAAAAAATGTTAAATTGATTCAGCAGATCTACTATGTGCCTAGTTCAGAGTCACGATCGGGCTAGTAGCTACACCACTAACTCTTCTTTGCTGTGCTGAGCAAGGATTCATGTAGGCCACGCAAATTGTATCTTTATGAGTGAGGCAGGACAACTTTTAACACCTTCGGTGGCGAGAAGCTAGTATCAATAGTCCATCGCAACAAGACCTGCTCTCGTAGCAGTGCATGTACAAGTTTAAATGATCGTACTCTCAGACCTTCATCCTGGATTAACTCTTCCGGTTCGATCCCACCACATAAAGTTTGTGTGACTTTTGAGCTGGCAAAAATAGAGTAAGTTGGCTGAGCGGATGCGGTCCCAAACGACTCCAAATGAACAGATATTTCTCGATATTTCCCATCCGTTGTTGTCATATTTTGTAGGAAGGAAGAAGGCGATTCCATGCATCTCGTTTCCTGCAACGCCATACCACCAATTGAGAAATCAAAGATACTTGAGATTACTTCGATCTCGCCATACGATGAGTTCTCAACTTGTGTCCCATCAAGTAAAGTCTGTGTTCCACCACCTTGTTTTTTCCCTTCTTCTGAGATCAATAGTACAACTGACGCTTGGGTGGGGACCAAGATGATTTCATCCACCGCGCAGTTCTTCCCTTGAATATCGCTTTGTTTTCGGCTAGATACATTTGTGAACATCAATACTTGACCGGTTGCCTTGGCCGAGCGCAAAGTACCAGAAAATCTATTGTCTAGATCCACCAGTGTCATTGTTCCCTCTGGTGTTAATGCATCAGCTACCCTTGCGTATCCCATCGTAGCCTGGGGCATGGGGGAAGACCGTCGTCGCTTTCCCAGTGCCTGTGGTGACGATTGTTGAACATCGTGACTCTTCACTACGATGGTGATATGTGAAAGCATCCCCGCAGACGCCTGTAGTTCACTTAGGCTTCTTCGCCTGCAACGAAGCGGAGGCAAGAGGGAACGTCCATTGCCGCTACTTTGATGAAATCGTTTCAATTCTTCAATCCGTTCCGGTGCCACTTTCATATTTTCAGGAACTGGGAAATGAATGGCCCCTTTTTTGCTGCTCAGTCGAAACCATGCCAGTCCTGACTCAGGATCCTCGAGCGAGTGCACGAAGCAGTAAGCTTTGCTTCTTTTTCCCTTCTTTCTTAGACCAACTCTGTTGAATCGAATGATATCTCCGTTTGATATTCTCTCTTGCTCTAGTCGAGACAGGGCAGATGATCCCCAAAGCGTAACGAATACACTCTCATCTGGCGCAAGGCATTCATCTGTTATGCAAACCTCTGCCTTACACTTCGAGCTGGCGGGGGGTATTGAGGGACTCTTGATGACTGAAAGCACAACTGCAAGTATGTCAACAAGAGACGAAGAGGATGATGATGATGACGAAGAGGCCGTTTTCTCTGAAATATCAATCGCTTCTCGTAATCCTAGAGGGGCAGGCATCACTAGTCTACTCGATCAAAATTGTCTTGAAGTGTCAGACATCAAAATTCTGTGATCAAACAACAATCTGGATTTGCCATCTTGTTGAAAGCGATCCATTTCTGTTTTCAAACACACATCAACTCTGACAATGCTGACACCGGACAGACAGTTCTTTTCTTTTCTGGGATTCCCCCTATTTGGGATGAGAGGGTTCCTGACCCCCGAATCTGACGCCGTCATCACGAATCACGACATCACATCACACTACCCATCGCCATCAGACGTTTCATTCAAACACATCACTCAACCCGATGATCGCCGATCAAGTCACACAAACATTATTGTCCCAGAAACAGCAAAAATAATCCTTCTTCAATTGCGAAAATTTGGAGGCATCTTGAATATCACACCCAGATTAACATGATGAAAGGAACTTCTCAGCAGGTTTGGAACTCAAGGGGAAGCCGGACGCCTCTGCCAACTGAAGCTTCATCAAGTGGTGCTGCAGCGTCCCTTCGTCAAGATCACGATGTGGACGTCAGCGCATCGAATTCATTTCTTGCGCAGAAAGAATACTCCACATTTGAAAACTCCGGACCAGTCGAAGAACAGAATCCGAAGCTCGTTGAGTTGAGCCCGCCGCCAGCCCGTTCCATGGTGTCAGCAGCTGGCACGAGAGTACGCGAAATGTTAGGAGGACATTCTAACTGTCCCTGCCACGAGAGAATAGAAAGCGATAAAAAGATGGAAAATGCATGGAGAATAGTCATATTCATTTCGCTTCTCATTGCCGTCATTGCTTATTGCCGCAATGATCCAACCTCTGAGTCCCCATCATGGCACTTTGACTACAATGTGTACCCACGAGGTGGAGAATCAGATCTTGATGCGAACAATCGAGTATCTCTAATTGCCCAGATTGTGTCTAGTCGACCATTGGAAAGTCTTGTCGAGGTATCAAGTCGCCCAAATAGAGCGTATGCAAGAGCTTGGAGACAGGACTATGCTGTTTATGACACAGGGCGCAGCACTGTTCTTCGAAGAGCTTGTTTCGACAAAATTGTTGTTTTAAACGCAATTATCGATCGTCAAATGAACGAAGACGGCGGCCCTCGTTCGGTTTGGCACGATCCTGGACAGGTCAAGTACGATTCCATTCTACTACTCTCCCCTGATTCTATTGTGACAGAACTGGACACAAATCTATTCGATGTCATGCTACCCACAGACAAGCTCGTTGCCATTGCAGGATGGAGGGAAAACATGACGATTCGATCAAATTCCGGTGTCCTAATGTTCAACCTGAATCACAAGGACGCCTATATCGTTGCCAAGCTGTGGTGGGAGATGGTGTCACCGACGGAAGAGACATGTGGCGACAACAATGATCTGGGAATTCTTCTGAGCGTCATTGCCTCCGTAATGGACGAAAATGAAGATTTAGACGACTTCGTGGCACCCCTTAGCGAAAGCTGTACTGGATTTATTGGAAACCAAATGATCAAGTCGATTATGCCACCAGTACCGGGTTGCCGAGCTTCCTATCTGGAAGGTAGCATTTTCGAATCGAGGGCTATCCTCCAGCAAACTGCGGACACTGTTTGCTATCGATTTTATCCCAAATGTGACGTGCTGTAGAATCAACATGCATCTCAAGTCTTCATCTACAATGTAGCAAGGTTACTTTTTATTTTATGAAAAGAACTTGTCGTAGCTCCTTTCTCGCATGAGAGCGTCCAGTTCATGCCGTACCAAAGAGGCAAACGACCGAAGGTCTGGCTCCTGCTGCATGGTACCCCGGGGTAGCCAATGGACCTTGAGGTAGCCAAAATTGTTGAACAAATCCCAGTCGAGACGTGCCGGCGTTCCTGTGCTCTTGTTGTCCTTTACACCCCCGTCTTCGACGTAGAACAAAA
>JAAMXS010012524.1:0-20479 GCA_019693525.1 Cylindrotheca fusiformis | reverse complement strand
ACGCGCGCAATTCTATCTGATGAAATCGTCCGCCTAATAAGCAAAGATGACTTTTCCTGGTTGTTCAATATTATGATGGGAAGAAACTGATGGACCCTGTTTCCTTGGTTCTGTACCTCTTCTTCCGGTTCACACGTCATAGTATGTTTCACTGTACAGTAACAAGTTTTGAACTAACAAACTGTACCGTGCAAGCAAGAAGGACTAATTCGACTTCCTCACCGATATTTCGCCAACAATACATATGTACGGTTTCCGTTTTCTTAAAAACAGCTAGTTTGACTTCATAAGTTTTCACTCTCTATGCTATCCTAAGGCAACAGGGACACCTAAATGCCAGTCTGCGCAACTATCTCTGTTTCAATATATATATGTTATTGCATTATTTCAATTGAAATCGTTTTCCCAAAACAAATATACTCACACACAAACATATCGAATACCTAAACAACCGGGGCGGCATCACCAAAGTATCGTTTCTTGGTCTCTTCGTCGACAAGCTTTTCCAAATGCTCTCGACTCTGTTCCAGGCCTTCTCGTTGCTTCTGAACATACGCTTCCATTTCCTTCCTGTAACGTTTCATATCCTCTTCAGCACGCTTCTTGTAAACCTCAAGCTCGTCGGCCGGGAGCTCTTTCCAGCGCTGACCAACAATCTTGGCCAAACTCTCGAAACCAATTTTTCCGTGAGGTTTCCTCTTTCTCTTGTTGCCAGCGACTTTCTTGTCTTTCTTGTCCTTGTCATCTCCAGCCTCCCCATCTTCTTTCTTCTCTCCCGAAGTAGATTCCTCTTCACCTTCTTCCCCTTCTTTCTTGATTGGCTTCTCGCCGTCCTCCTTCTTAACTGCGTCATCTCCTTCAGCATCGCCTTCGCCTTCCTTTGCTGCCGCTTCCTCCTCCTCTTCTTCAGCCTTCTTGTCAGGAATCTCAGCAAGAATCTTTGCACGTTCGTCCCTGAAGAAGATGTTGTACGCAGAAAGTGGACGTTTCGGCTTGTTCTTGGGTTTCTTGGGTCGAGACTTCTTGCCACCTTTTGCAAACTCTGGCAAAGCTCCAGCCTGGAAGACACCTGTATCGCTGACTTCTCGTGATGGTTGGGCGCCACCGCCAGCACCTTGTCCCAACATGCTCAGGTAGCTGGGAACACCGCCCCCGGCGCCACCTCCTGCGCCACCCATCATACCGTCAGCACCTTGCATGTTTCCGTACTGTTGCCAGAGAGCACTTCCGCCTCCAACTCCATTGGCAGCTTGTTGACTAAGCATTTGCTGAATAAGCATGTTTTGGTGAGCCATGTTGGCACTGGCAGAATCACCAGACCCTTGTCCACCACCTTTGCCATCTTGGCCGCCTTGGCTACCTCCCAAGCCAAGTCCGGCCATGCCGGCTCCCGCACCCATGAAATTAGGCGTTCCGCCCATGCCTCCCATGCCTTGCAAGCCAGCCATACCTCCCATGCCACCCATGAGGCCGGAGTTGAAGCCCCCTCCCATCGCTGGAGAGAAACCACCAAAGCCTTGACCAGGTCCACCGAACGCACCCATCATTCCTCCTCCTCCAGGAGCTCCTCCAGTATTTTCGCTTCCCGGGGCACCGCCGTTGGACTGGTCACCGCCAAGGCCACCAAAAGCACCAAATTGCTGACCTTGGAAACCAGCCATGCCTCCGAAGCCCTGCTGCATGCCTGGCATGCCACCGCCCATGCCTCCCATGCCAGCAGCACCCATGCCGCCTCCGAATCCTTGTCGAGACAACAGATTCATCAGAGCTTCTCGAGAGCCAGCAGCATCAAGGCCACCAGGAGCCCCAGCGCCTCCGCCAGTCATGGCCATAATCGCCTGCTGCTGAGCAAGGAGAGCGTTGTTATCGTGATTCTGGAAGTTCTGCCCGTCCATCTGACCGCCCATCTGCTGCTGTCCAGCTTGTTGCTGTTGCTGCTGCATTGCATTGTAATCTCCGCCCCCTTGCTGGGAGTTGCCATTGTTGGGCTCTACCGACATGATTGAAGGATGATATCTCTTGTGTGTACAATCTACGTGCAGGCAAGTAGGAGGAAGAGGCGTCAGTTGGGAAAGCTTCAGCAGTCAAATGGATGTTCTCAAAACACTCCTTTCAACCCTCCCTGGGTGAAGAGGTGATCGAGAGTTGGATTGCGGATGATGTCGATCATTGGCATCCGTCTGGATCATCCTCGATCGACGAGGCGAAGACAGATTCTCGCAGCCTACAGACACCGTAGAAACTTACCAAGTGGGACTGGATGAATAAATCAAAGTGCTTGTGCCTTTCCGATTGTTCTGATCCTGTTGTCTTTGTCAAGTTGCACGAAAGCTGAATGGTATTGGACTTTGTCAAATCGAATTGGTGAATAGGACTGTCCTTTGCAATGGGTTCAATCTATATTTAGGGAGGTTCAGTTGCCGACGATTATGTTGCTGCGAAGCTTTATTTGATTTTTGTTATGATATAACAGTGGAAAACATACCAATATCTACGGGCAAATAACAAAGATTTACAGCAATCGATGGTTGTCATAAATGCCGAGGGTAAGGGAGATTTTTTTGTTCGTAGCGTTTGCTAAACCTTTCACGTAGACGTGGAAACCCATACATATCCCAGGTACGACATGGATGTCTTCTGGCATGCGTCGAGAAGCCCCGACTCATTGAAATTTTCAAATTCAGTCCGTTCGAGTCGTCACTTGGCCAATGCTTCATTTCCTCTTTGACCAACTCGACCTGGTCTGTAATCGGGAGTCGTCCAGCAGAAAAAGGAAAACTCGGGACTGAAGTATTCGCGGTGCCAAGTGGGGATAATAAACAAGTTGTCAGGCCAGGGAGGTGACGGCGAATCGAGATGGTCAATCGCTCTAGCCTTCATTGTCGTTACATAGAGATGTGAGATGCCCGGGGCATCAACCGCCTTTTCCAACCTTTTGGTAGCACCGCAGTCGAGAGTGGCTGGTAGAATGGACTCGAAGTAGTCGGGAGTGGTGTGGTCTCTTAGTACAGAACCATCACATGACTACTATTCTATAAAATTCAGTGCTTCTTATTTCAATCTACAGCTGAGAAACCAAGTCTTCCGACTCTACAATGATAGCGCTGTCCTCGTCAGAATCCTCGCTGCTTTCATCCGCTGCAGATCTCATTAGTGGAGCATCAAAACTCGAGAAAAACGCCAACGTTATAAACGCAAGTCCCACTAGCAGAATAACATCTCCCCGGATATCACTTTCTAGCCCCGGTATACCCTTGAGTAGAGTGTAGTCCTTTGCGGAAGCCGATTCTGCAATTGGAATTAACAATGCTGAAATCAAGTTTCCTCCAATTTGTTGCACACTCTCCACTGCTGTCTCGTCGCCAGGGTACGTAACATCTACGGCCAACTCTGCATTGATAGGCTGCACGGGGCCAGCAGCCATTCCCAGACCTAATAGAGCAGCCACCATGAGTAAGGGCTCTCGGCCTAGTGCATGGTCCGTTAGTCCAAGTGGTATTAAGAAAAAGGCAGTCGATGCCAAGCACGCCATCGTAACAGCTTTATACTGTTTGGTTCTGTCCACGTAACCTCCCAAAATGATTCCACCCGCAACAATCGCCAGCTCAAATCCTGCTCCAGCCAAGTCAATTTGAAACTGCCCTTTGATGCCACCGCGTGTCATTACCTCATCAATAAATGTCTGGAAACAAAAAAAAGAGTCAGTCAACGATAGAAAGTATAGCAGTGCTATTTGAAACGGACTTACGCCAACAACATTCGTAATCGAAATGCTGCAAATAAAGGCTGCTAATGCTTTGGTGAAGCCTCGGGTTTGAAAAAACTTTTGAATGGATTCCAAGAATGGTGGCTCAGCCTCTCCTTTTATCCGTTTCACCATTTCGGAGGAGGAAGGAGGAATGAGTGGCTCGTTTTCAAACTGTAGGAGTGTGCCAACCGTGGTTAGAGTGGTTATCAAAGCAATCAATCCTAAATAATTTTCCAGTCCCTCCGTGGAAGTTGCCATTGCGCCACCGACCAGGAAGGCAGTCGCAATTCCTATTTGATTAAAGTTCAAGGCAATTGCGGTACTTGTAGATCTTTCGTTGTTGGCGAACCACGTGGCGCTGAGAAGTGGTGGTGTACATTGAAAAAATGGCTGGGCAATCCCTACCAGGACTGTTCCGATCACAAGGAGAGGATAGTCGACCAGTCCATCTTCTCCTGGTAGAAATCCCGGCCCTGCTCGAAACCAGCAGCCTACTGTCATTAAGACTGCAGCAAATTGAATAGCCTTCTGAATTCCAAATTTTGCAACAACATCTGTCACTAGAAAACTTGTGGCGACGTTTGTGAATAGAAAGATGTCGATGATGGAAGCAGCCGAGTGCCCAAAGCTTTTTTCGAAGGCGTCCGGGGCGGCTGCTACTGAAAAGCATACCCAGTCACTCAGCAGTGCCAAAAGGCTTAAATAAGCTAATTGGATCCACCGTTGTTTGTAGACTCGAGGTTTCACTTTTGTCAAGTCAATTTCTTCACTGGATTCTGGTTCCTCATCGTTTTGGAAAAAAAGACCGAGTGTGGTTCGAGACCTCGGTCTGCGAATGATTATTGACTCATCTTGGAATGGAAGATTGCGTGAAAAAGTTTCGACCGTGAAATGCTCACGACTTGTCTTCGACGGGACGACAAACGACTGGACTTCTGCAACATTCCCTATGAGAAAGCGACCGCATATAATCAGCAACATGGAACTCCTCATGATTCTATTGTACTTCGGTGTCCAACAATTGAGAGGCAATCGATTTGACCTCGATGACTTGGGTATCTAATGCGTATGTGATGAGCTGCTAATCCGATCAAAATGGATTGGAAGGTGTCAACTGGCGAGGTCCAGAGATTGATGAGCTGGAAGGTGGATTGTCGAAGTTCTTACAGTACTGTACTTGGCGTCAATACGTTTGCCAGACGTCATCGACCAGAAATCCAAAAAACTCTCAAAGAACACCACAATTCGCCCTGTAAAAAGATCATTTCAAATGTAGTCAAGTTAGTCATATTCGGCTATTTCTCAAAATCATCACGTCGGTTTCAGTATGTTCTCGCACTAGGAGGAGGTCACATTTTCATAACAGCACAAAAATTCCCCTTGAAGCAAAGTAGGCTTTTTAGTCGTGGAACATTCGATGTCCGTCCCAAATTGTCTGTCTGTCCTACTACGACAATTCTACAGAACAACCTAATCACACTGGTCCCTCATCTCGGAACTACTGCTTTGTCAGAAAAGGGCAATAGTGATACGCCGGTTTTCCGTCATCCCGCTTCTTACCACACTCTCAACTTATTTTGATTGCATAGACCCAAGCTTGCTCGTTTCATCGTTGTTCATAATGGATGATCAGTCTGATGATGGAAGCGCACGGTCTTCACTTGATACGGAAGGTTCGTTAGAAAAGCAATTTGCCAATGGGCTCAAGTTCGAAGAGGTATCAACGGATCAAGATTTTTTCATTGGACAAAAAGAGCTTGATGCACTGTACTCGAGGGATATGTATAAGTTATCTCTTAAGGAACGAGATTCAGTGCTGCATGACATACATGGAATATCTGATGCAATTGAAGAGAATCCAAAGTTTGTCGAAGAGTCAAGGAGGAAACTGAAAGAGGAGCTAGCACTCTTGGCAAACACGAAACCATGCATGGCCTATCAGCAAGCTCAAAAAATTGACCCCTCCTATACATCATCCGAGTTGCTTGAGGTTACGTTTCTACGGTCGGAGAGATGGGATCCGAAACAAACGGCAGAGAAACTTGTTATGTTTCTAGAAGCAAAACTGGATCTTTTTGGACCAGAACTCTTGACCAAGAAAATACGCATGTCCGATTTGAGCAAGGAAGACAAAAAGAGCCTGGAATCAGGATTTTTTCAACTTTTGCCTGTTCGAGATGTTGCCGGTCGCGCTGTTATAACTGGGGTGCCAATGCTGCGCAAGTATCAGGATCTGAGAAATTTGGTTCGGTCGTTTGTGTACATCGCAATGGTCGCCCTAGAAGACGAAGAAACACAAAAGAATGGTGTTGTGATGATTGGACTCAACACTGGGAAAGATAGAGTTATGAACCGCGAAGCGGCATGGGCGGTGCACAAAATGGCGAGAGTCCTTCCTATGCGTGTTGTGGGTATACACTTCTGCTACGATGCATTGATGTTGCTTCCTATGGTATCTCTTGCAATGCTAGTAATGGGAGCCACAAGACGTGTTCGATTCCGTGCCCATTACGGTAAGATCAATTGACTGATAATGGCTGGTTCAATACGACGAATCCATCTCTAATCCGACTCTTTTTCCAGGAACTGCTGAACAGATTCATTATAAGCTCTTAACTTTTGGTATCCCCCAAGGTGCCTTACCGATTACAGAAGAGGGAGAACCAAAAGTGAAAACTCATCGGCAATGGGTGAAAAGTCGCCAACAGCAGGAAGAGAATGGTT
This sequence comes from Cylindrotheca fusiformis, assembly GCA_019693525.1. NCBI lineage: Eukaryota > Bacillariophyta > Bacillariophyceae > Bacillariales > Bacillariaceae > Cylindrotheca > Cylindrotheca fusiformis. Next base: position 14,007 of record JAAMXS010012524.1, on the reverse strand, counting down.
CCCTTCAGAATATCATTGTCATTCCGGGACGTTTGGATGTATTGTTTGGTAGAGGAAAACCGATCCAGGAACACTACGGCAACTTAAGATATCATGCTCTGCTGGATCACTTTCAGCCAGCCTATGAGAAAGCAAAAAAATTTGAAAAAATGAATATTGCCCAAGAAACTGTGGATCAGGTTCATGCATATGCTGGTCGATTCTTGAAGCCAGAGGCTGCGGGGTGGATAGTTGTGGACGATACTGTTGCTCGCGACAAAGTCAGCCATGCATTTCGAACGCGACGATCATCCGCATTAAACAGTGCCACGTAAAGGCGAACTTGAGCAGAGGCTATCTACATCACAAACTGATACTGAAGCAACAACGCTGAGACACTTTTACATTGATGCTCATTGATTAGGATAAAATCAAGGCATGCCCTGATCTTAAGCCCTTGTGAGCATAGACAGTAGCTTTGGCAGATATAGGGTGCAGTAGCTCTCTGTGTAGTACCCGTGCTCTCTGTTATGAGCCGAAACAAAATGATGGGCCAGCTCATGTGCGAAGGTCACAAACCAGTACGAATAACACGCACTGTCTCCAGTCCCATCATTTCCGTAGTGCAGAGCATTAAAGAAATGGACGTTGAAGTGCAATGCCCTGTTCCGATTGAAGGCAATCGATTGACCTACTGGGTCATGATAAATTGCTATGGAACTCAATTTCAGGCTGTACACATCGCATAAGCGTTCAAGCACGACTGCAAAGCTCTCAACTGCATCAAAGTTTGCCTCAAGGAACATTTCAGACTCTGGATGTTTGCGGGCCGAAAAGACCTTGATACCGTTGTGAGACTCGTTTTTTCCGTTTGTTCTATTGGCAAACGGCTTCAGGTCGTGGCCAGGAATGACCTCGCATGATGTTCCGTGATCAAGTCCCTCCGGGATGCTTTCGAATCTATCCTCTGAACTAATCCCATTGTCATCGACTGTAGTCGACTGCTTCACTTTCTGCTCAAGTTGTTTTTCCATGGAATGATGCGCAAGGGCCTCCATTTCCGGCGACTTTGGTGCAGTGTTGCGTCCTCCGGAATCAGGGGGGCCAGCAGTTTGACCATTGGACTGGTTGTGCATTTGTGGCATGCTGCTGCCAATCAATCCGCTGACAGCACGTCCCAGCTTTTTGGAACCAAAAAGTTTCGATTTCTTCGGCTCTTCTTTCTGCTGCGATTTCTCCACTTTAGTCTCATCCTTTGGATACCCATGAGCAGTCATTTCCTCAGCTAACATGCGCACATCGTCAAGCGTCGGATTTTCGCCAAGTCTATTGCGAAGATACTCCTCATCAACACTTGGGAATATCTGCTTCAGTACTGTCACATATTCGTCGACAGTTCCCTCGATTTGATTGTTTCCTTTCGAAGCGTCGGTCTCGGGCTCTTCTTTTGCTACATTGCTGGTCGCTGGAGGATCTGGAGTGTGTGCAGACCTGTCCATGCTAGCCTCAACTTCTCCCTCTGTACTTTTTCCCTCAGGCGTATAAGAAGGAACGGTTTGCTTTGGTTCTGGAGGAGCTTCTGCTTTTATAATTCGATCGACCGGAAATCCGCGGTTTCGGAGCTGCTCAAGCGGAGCCTCTAGAAGCGAGCTGATAAAAAACGCGTCCTCAAGTTGACAGCGCTCAAGAATGAGTTCACCAATCGCGTAGCCCACATCAAACCAATCGAATTCACGAGTAACGTAAAGGGTATTTCGACCAAGGCGTCCAGGCGTCGAACAACATGTAACTCGTTGGCTGCGTGTGGACTGATTTAATGAGTAGACAGCTTTCAACTCAGGGGCCTCCAAGATTTCCAACTTGCTTTCATCAATTATCACCGAAGCATTTGCAACAAGGGGCCGTGATGTGACGCTCGGGCTCACCAGGAGAGGACCCCTCTCCTGGATTCTCTCTTGCAGTGCTTTCGTCATAGAAGTGCTCTTTTCGGCTTCGCCGACAACATGGTACCGTTTTTTCACTTCCTTAGAGATATACTTTGATCCTATTAAAGCATAGAAATCTTCCAGGTCCGACTCATGCGGAGCTCTTTTAACGTGGAACATACGACCTGTTGGAAGAGGAGTGAGTTGTTAAATTATGAAATGATATCGAGAGGTAGAGGCGACAACGTACCGAAAAAGGAATTATCAATAATATAGATATCGTCAGCCTTCGCAAGATCAAAAGTGGCCTTTTCCTTCGACTCTTCTCTAGAAACTGAATACGCCAAGAGGAATGGAGAATTCCGTATTTCGGGGGTAACTCTTCCGAATGGCCGATGCGCTGCAACACGTCTGAGATATTGCTTGTACTTGGTTTCAGTTTTCACAGCAGCCAGAACCTCTTGCGGTGACTGGATCATAAGGCGAAAAATGTCCTTTGTAGCAACTTCCTGTTTAACGCCGGCAGACGCCAAAAATGGGCTGAATTCCACAGTTTGAAACAATGATTCTGCGACACCATCGACACCATCAGAATCATTCTTGAAAAAAACTTCATTTGGTTTGAACCAATGGATTCCGCCATCAACGATACAGGGGATAAACTTGTCGCTTGCAAGCCCTCCCATGGATGAAGAATCCAATTCAGAAGATCTACTCGATAGATAAAGAAAAAAATCGGAGAAGGCTTGGATCACCTTCTCTGAAACCGCGTCCTGGTTTGGTCCATCGCATTTGTTCAGCAAGTTCTTTGCATCAGAAACTAGCATACGGAGCTTTTGGAGTAAGGCTTTCGGGGCAGGCTCGGCAACGCACTGGAATAGGCTACCATACAATCTCGCTTTGTCCTTCAGGGCCGGATCTATAACAGGAAATCCCATAACGGAGCATTTCTCTTCGTAGCAACAAGTCAAGACAGAGTAAAGACCAGGTTTTTTCCCTCCATCGAAAGGGGAAGTCATAACGCACGGCAGAAACTTTAGTTTCGTTTTGTCTGATCTGCTTATGCGATTGAAGTCACTCAAGTAGGCCCCTCCAGATCCCAACCTCTTTACGACAAACTCAAGACACTTTATGCGTATAACACCATCGATGCTCTCTCTTGAAGCGTACCGCAAGACTTCTAGCAACGGTGGCAGGACGTTGACACCAAGGGCTGTAAGGAACATGCCGTTCAGTGATCGTTCAGTGAGGTTGTCTTCAGAAGGCCATTGAAGAAGCTTAACAAAGGGAAAGATTCGAAGCTCAACATCTGGAAGATACAATTCTGGAGGTGCAAACATCCTGCTCACATCATTTTCCGCCGGCAGGTATTGGGTTGACCTCAATTTGCTCATGTCTTGTTTCGTCAATGTTGCTGATCGCAGGTATTCTACAAGTGGCTTTGGGTCATCCGACCATTTCAATGTCCCCAAGTTTGCAAATAAAAAGTCGATCTCTACTGATTTTCGAACGCCAAGCGCAACGAGAAAATCGTCAGTGATTCCCATCTCCATGAGACGCTGCGAGACTTTGTGAAAATTCCCGAGACCTTCAAAAGCTTTTAGCTCCGCTGAGTAAAGATAGAGATTGGTAGGGCAGTCAGCCGAAAATGTAGTTGGTTCTACAGAATCAAAAGGAATGCAGCGCTTCCCTTGTAAGACGCTGTGACAGTAATTTCCAAAGCTTGGCTGATCAGCTAAGGAACGCCTTGAGTATTCTTGTGACAGAGTTGCAAGAACACGCAATAGCAGCGTTTCATCTTCTGGCTGACCAGAACTCATGCATGGGTGTTCTCCAATGAAATCAATCCAAATTTCCACAGGAAGAGGCGAAAACCAGACCCCCAAACTAGGATCGCACAGGACTCGATTTGTCACAGAGTCTTGAATCCTTTTCGGTAAAAGGGATTCTGGCATGGGTAGATCGTCCAGTGTGTACCCAGCGGCAGTACGAATCTTTTCCTTTTCCAAGTAGAAAAGGAAATTCTTCAGCTCATAGATCGGCAAGGCTTCTGATTTGTCATCAGCAAGAGTGAAACGAATGCGCTCTTTTATTTCTGCCCCTTGATATGTCGAAATGTGAGGCTGAATCTTCGTAAATCGAACCCACCATTTTAGAAACCTGATTAGTTTCTTCTCTTCAAGAACATCTGCAGAAAGCTGCTCAGAGAGATCACGAAGATTTAAAACCCGACACTGGGCAACGACATTGTGGTATTCTTCAGCATTTTGGTATATGATTGACCGGATCACACCTTCCTTGCAGAAGGCCTCCATTCCCTTGTTTGGCAACCTAGCTTTGTCACCTGAAACAACTCCAGATCTTGTCAACACTGGTGGTGCTTTGTCAGAAAAACATCGTGAAAATCCCTGAGCAAGAGCCGTTCCAACAAGTGGATCCGGTGTCGACTGACGAGGGCAGAACGATTGCATGAGGATAATTGCCTGGGTTTCTTCAGGGCAAAGGGGCCGGGGATCTCTCGGGTGCATCAATTCACCACCATCGTCTACAATATCTCCCACCTTGTTCTTGACCTTGACAATTGTTTTCTTGACTCCCTTGGCCATATACTTGGCAAATCCCCATACTGATGTTTTTGGAGCTTCTTCGTCATTTGTTTCTTCCTCCGAATTGTTCTCGTTGTTATTTGTTTCCACGACGGATTCTGTCCGCTCTGTTGCTTCTGCCTGCTTTATCAACTCTGAATCAATCTTGGCACGCGCTGCGGCCCCTTCTTCATACTGCACTCCCAATGCACCCATGCCGTGTTCAAGTGTCAGCCTCATCAGAATGCCGGAAAATTCCAGAAGTTCGAGATTGAAAACTCGGAGTGTCTGGTCTTGGAGGTCCATCGCTTCTCGTTCAACTGTAGGAACAAAGGGTGCTGAGAGATGTGCGGCTAGACCAGTTGTTTGAGAAGTACGAAAACCTATGAAGATACGACCTTCGCCAACTCGTGGTGAGAAGGATTGCAAAATCTTGTATGCCTTGTTTCTCTTGTTCCCTTCGTCGAACTGTTCTTGCCCACTCAAGAAAATCTGAACATCCACCTTTGACGGCGGTTTCTTCTTCGTTACACGCTCCATCCTCTTGACCATTGTGGCTGGAACCTTTGTCTTGGCAGTTGCCGACAGATATCGTGCCGTCACTGCAGCTGTTTCTCCATCCAAAGTGACTTGAACATGGTAGAAGGACTCAAGTAGAGAATTCCCGTCTTTAAGGCTGAACAGACCACTTGGACTGGCGGTTAAAGCACCATCTGTTTTCCACCAACTGGAGGCCTTTTTAATTTGCACTGATGTGGGCTCTTGAATCTGAGTCTTCACGATTGTCATTCTGTGCTTGTCATCAACATAAACTCGAATTGCGGAAAGGCATTTCGTAAAGGTAAGAGATGCACAAAGAAACTCCCCAAACTCTACAAGTGAGGGAAGCGGATAAGGATCTCGAGAGGGCAGTACAAAAGTGGTCCATTCACTTTCTTTCTCTCCATCAGTGTCCACCGTCTTCGTCCACAATGCATCCCCCTTCCAGACGAACGCGAGTGCTTGTTTCCCACTAAGGACGACTGGTTCCTCACATATGGAAAACATAGTATATGCTCCAACACCAAAGGCTCCAATTTTACTTTCGTCAGGGTTTCCCTCTGCAATTTTCTTCAGACGGGCCCAATCTTGAGGTCGAAAGGGATTTCCATTGTTGCGATATTCGACTTGGGTAACTATCTTCTTCTCTCCAGATGTCGTAAAACGAACTTCGGCCTCGGTGGCATTGGCGTCGTTTGAATTCTGTAGCAACTCTCGATACACAGCCCCAGCGGATGCATAACGAGCAAGGATTTTATCAATCAGAGCCCTTTGGTTCACGCTGACTTGTTCGAACTCGCCCGACTTGTCAACCGACTCCCGAACAGAGTCATACAGCGTCATCGTGTTCTTTCCTTTCAATCCAATCTGATACCTCACGAGAGCTTGTGTGCCAGTCGTGGACTTTGATGTCGTCGCTTGTTAGCCTTGTGTTCACACAGTTTTATGGGATTGGCATCATCATTGGAACTTCCAACACGATTTGAATGTCATTATGCAAGTTTCGTTCAAAACATTCTGATGACTTCGTTTCCGCTTGGCGGGTGTGCTGTTACATTTTGACTAACTGGATTCGATCATCGACACGTGTTGAACCCAACTAGATTAGTAGCTAGTGTTACAGTTGTTCTTAATAAACTATGCGAGACCGGGTGTTAAACCACCGCTGTTCTCTTCAACTTCTGATTCTTTCTCAGGCTCTTGAGCAGCATCTTCTTCTTCTGGTTCGGTTTTGCGGAGACCTCTAGCACTGATATACTCATTGTATTGTGCATCTTTCTCGAATGGCCGATCCCCGATCAGATCAATCATGTCATCATGCGTGATGGTCTCCTTCTCGATAAGCAGTTTTGCCACCTTCTCAACCTGCTCTTTGCGTTCCCTGATCAAGGCCACAGTTCGATCGTAAGCAGCATCTACAATGGCTCGGGCTTCGCCGTCCATAGCCTCGGCCGTGGCATCGGAATAGGGCTTGTCTCCGGGCATTCCATCCGCATTCTGAGGGTAGGCCAGCTGCCCAACTTTCGAGTTCATTCCATACGTATGGATTGTGCTGTAGACCAGTCGGGTAACTCGATTAAGGTCATCGGATGCTCCAGTCGTGACATTTCCAAAGAATACCTCCTCAGAGGCTCGGCCAGCCAAAGCCATGCATACAATGTCCATTATTTGCTCTTCGGTCCGTAAGACAACCTCCTTTGGTAGATATTGAGCAAATCCTAACGCCCCACTAGTTCTTGGAATAATAGTAACCTTCAGGAGTGGGTCTGCATGTTCCAAGAACCAACCTGCAACCGCATGCCCTGCTTCGTGATGAGCAACTATTTGCCGCTCTCGTTCGCTCATAATCTTGTTGCTCTCCAGTCCTCCAATAATTCTGTCTGTCGCCTTCTCAAAGTCTTGCACCGTCACACTTTCGGCTTTGCGACGGGCCGCCACGATTGCGGCTTCGTTGCAAAGATTCGCAATGTCTGCGCCAGCAAATCCAGGTGTCAATCCAGCCAAACGACCGGAAAAGTCATTCTTGTCACCTTCTAGTTTGATTCCTTTCAAATGGACATTGAAAATTTCTTTTCGTCCTTGCAGATCTGGCTTGTCAACAGTGATCTGACGATCAAAACGTCCAGGACGAGTTAGCGCTTGATCCAGAATATCAACACGATTTGTACCAGCCAAGACAACCACTCCCGTCGTTGAATTAAACCCATCCATTTCAACCAAAAGCTGATTCAGAGTATTCTCGCGTTCATCGTTGCCCCCTGACATCCCTCCTCGCCCGCGCTGTCGTCCGACAGCATCGATTTCATCGATAAAGACAATGCATGGAGAATTCGCCCTCGCTTCTTTGAATAAATCACGAACCCGAGATGGTCCAACACCAACAAACATCTCTGCAATATGAAAAGAACAAGTGCAGGTCAGAGTCTAGTCGACACAAGATACAAAAGAATACAACGACAGCCGATTCTTACCGATAAAGTCGGAACCAGATATTGAGTAAAACGGGACACCGGCCTCTCCGGCTACTGCTTTTGCGAGCAACGTTTTACCAGTACCTGGCGGACCGCATAGCAGAGCACCTTTTGGTATCTTGGCACCGAGCTTTGTAAATTGTGAAGAGTCTTTCAAAAAATCTACAAATTCCATTATCTCTCGTTTTGCTCCTTGGCATCCAGCGACATCGCTAAAGTTGACTCCAACAGTCTCTGGATTGATTTTCTTAGCATTGGATTTCCCAACCTGGAAAATACCTCCCATACCCCCTTGGCCACTCGCACCAGCCGCGGCTCCGCCCATCATTCCACGAGAGTAATAGTATAAGATAGCAAGCATGGCCAACATTGGAGTTGCCTTGACGAACTCCACCAACATGTTGACCTCATTGACATATTGAACAGGAACCCATTCACGGGGATGTATGTGATTTTGTGCCTTGGACAGTTTTTCTTCAAACGATTCGATGCTCCCAATGTAAAAGTGATAGCTGGGTGTTTGTGCAACGGCTCCATCGTTTGCAGAGCTGTTATCGCCAGACATTCCTATCCTGGAACTAGGATTGTCAAATTCGAGGACAGTCTTGTCTTCAGCACCATCATGGTGCATAGCAGGTGGCAAGTCTCCGATCGCAGATGAACTCCACTCGGCTGACGATACCGTTCCCTGTGGAGGGATGCCCTTCGATCCGGGGCGCAACACCACTCGCGCCATGTTGTTGTTCACAACCACGAGCTTCTCAACTTGTCCTGACTCCAACAAATGATTTCTGAAATCCACAAAAGTAATTTCTTTTCCGTTGCGTCCTGCCTCATCTCCATCATCTAAATACCTTCGAGCAGCCATAACCATTAAAAGAAGAGCAATCATGGCTGGAATGTTTTGTGGATCATTATCCTCTGGTGGTGGAATCCCCCCTTTCTTACGCTTCTTTTGCTTCTCTTCTGTACCTTTGGCTTTAAAAGTTGTCTCCTCTTTGGTTTCGTTCAAGGTTTTCTTGTCAGTGCTTTTCTTTGGCGCAGATGCATTTCCATGCTTGGGATAAAAATTCTCAAAACCCTTTGGGATCTTTGATAGCCAGGAATCAAAAAATGTGGAAAACTGTTGCAATGAAGAAGCTGCGGGAAAGTTGTAGCTTGACTGCGTCGAATTGTTCGTTGCCCAGTCTTCCCATTGAATGGCAGTCAAGTGAGCATCCTGATGTGCTGCTTGCCTTGACCGGCGTGTGGAAGTGGTCATCCGCCTCACGGTGGGAGCTGTGCGCTTCACCTGCCGCAATAGTGAGCTTGATGACATGGTTGTTCTCTTTGATCTGTCTCCTAGATTCTCACGTCAAAAGATCTCCTCTCTCTCTTTCTGATAGCCTATGACTGATTATACAGCTTGCTCTGGCACAGAATGTAGGCTCCGGCCCTGTCGTATCGCAAGAGAAATGCTTCGGCTATGATAGAAACAATATGGGAACAGAAAGCGATGCAAGGCTCTTATCATTCGTGACTGGTGACGCAGAGGGAGGAACCAAACAGAAGGAAAAAGGAATGTTCTAGGATATATCTGAATACGACCGCCCGCCTTCCACGTGCATTTCTTGCGTCTTGCCACGGGACAGCAGGTGCCGCAAGACAAGTCCATGCAGCTCCATAGTCTGTCCGTCGCTGCAGCATAGAGCCTAACTGAGATAGTCCGCGGTTACAAGTTTTCCCGAGGTTATTTTTGGGGACGGGACTGCACAGTCCATGTAGGAATCCAGTACTTTTTGGATGAACTAAGTCCCAGACGTGTCGTAGCGACACTAGCAATTCGATGCGACACGTGTTCCATGCCCCTTGGCAAACGTGGACACAATCATATACGGCAGCTGTCGTAATAACAACGACAAGAGGTTGGGCGAGGATAAGTCACACACCGCCAAACCGCCTTCTTGCACCAGCATGATTCTGGGTGAAACTTCATTTCTGATCACCATTCCAGAAAAACAAACTTGAAACCAAGAAACAATGCATAATAAGGAAACAGACGATATAACTGTTTCTACAAGCAGTACGCTACCATGGATGTCCGAGAATAGCTCAAGAAGCTGGTCTGACGATGAGACGTCATCGCCATTGATAGAAAACTATAATGTCCCCCTCCACTACACCGCAGTTTCCTGGGGTCCTTCTCTTGCCGCTGGGCCATCGCCGCCGAAAGAACCGCAGAAAAAGCGTCTTAGTGCGAGTGACTACGAAATAAAGAATGCATTGGATGCGCTAGTAGGCTCCATTTCTGCTGTGATCAACTTTCTAAGATCTGCTGGAGTGCCGAAACCAAGGTAAGCTATGGTTGCTTGATGATCCCATTAAATTGAAGTATTATTGATAAAATTGCCCCTTGACAGTGCCGACGAGTTGGAAAAGAATTTGCAAATGGGTCGGTACTTTCCCGTCTTGAACCGCGTTCAGGATTACATCCAATGTATACCATCCGATTGTGAAGATGAGAGGACAGCAAAAATTCATTTGGCGGTCGCTGCATGGGAGGCGTTGTGTCGACTGAAAGCGCTAGAATATAGACGAGCATACAAAAATGCGTTGAATCTACGATACAAATTGGAGATGGGTGAATCAAGAAGGGGGAGACGGCTACAGCAGGAGTTGTCTGAAGCGATTTCTATTCAAGTCAATCTTGCAGAACAGTGCACAGCGTGCCAGAAAAAACTATACTTAGTCCAAAAGTGGCAAAAGAAGCATCTGCGCCAGATGAAAAAGAGTTCGGCCATTGAGCCGCAAGGCTATCAACCGATTCGATGCTTGCACTAGCGGCTGTTGTTGGCAGCATACTACTTTAGGGACTAAAAGAGAAGGAACATAGAATGTATTTGTACAAACCAACGAATCGTCTTTTATTCTATTTTTCTAAAGCTTATTCCTGAGAAGTACAACCAGAAGTAGCTGCTCTTCTCGGGACTTTGGTTCGAAATGAATCCCCAAAACATGATTTTTTTGGTGCCCCAAAGAAACTTTCTGTGCATAAAAAGGCGCCGGTGCTGTTTGAACATATCTTTTGACACCTCCGATTTTGTCGAGTGCGAAGTGGTAACTTCAACGCACGGGTTATATCCCCTTCTTGTTGACGCAATCCATCAACTCTGACTACGTACGCGACGTGTAGACAAGAGTCAAACATCCGATAAGATAGACGCTTTGATTCCTGCTGTTGTTGCAAGCTGTTATTGATCACTAGGAGTACCCTCCCTTTCCCCTCTCTATCTTCAACATGAGATTCTTTGGCGCTGTAGTCCTTGCTGTTTCATCCTTGCCATGTTCGGCAGCTTTTGTTGGCCCCTTGACAACGAACCGCCAGACGACAAAACTCAATCTCTTGCTGGTGCCTGATGCTCCTGTCGAAGTAGTCACCGGTAAGTAACTCAATAGATGACTTTGCAGCTCCTTGCTTTCAGCTGGGACCTTCCCCTAAGATATGGAGACCCTGTTGTTTTCCCCTGTTGTTTTCCCCATTCTTATAGAAGCCGTGCAAATGCAGAAAGTACAGTCGACAAGTCAAAGTGCAATCTCTGGAAGTTCTCTTTATCTTGCTGCACAAAGTGAATACTTGGATTTCTCCTTGCCTTCTTATTCAGACAATCAGGCTTCTTCCAAGCCGAAGGTAGACGCCCCGACCTTCTCCAATCCCTTCGCTGACTTTGATTTCTCGGCGCCGAAGTCAAATGATGATTCAGCTGGTGCGGATGAGAAGGCTGCTAAGGATAAAGTGGCAGCGGAGGAGAAAGCGGCGGCTGCTGCTGATGAAAAGGCCGCAAAGGAGGCAGCAAAGAAAGCAAAGGAAGAAGAGAAGGCAGCTATGGAAGCCGCAAAGAAAAAAGCTGAAGAAGAAGCTGCTGCCAAGAAAGCAGAGAAAGAAGCCCGTCGGCAAGCAGAGCTTGAGAAGCAACGAGCTGCCGTACAACGCGCAAGCAACTCAGAGCCGGTAAGTTCTTTGCCTTCTTGTTTGTCGGAGAATCACGTTTTTTCGTCACTGATCGCATTTTCAAAAAGACAACGGCACGCGAGACACCCAAATTAGACCTCCAAGTACCAGACTTCAAGGCCCCCGATATCAAGGTACCAGACTTCAAGGTACCAGATTTCAAGGCGCCAGACATCAAGGTACCAGATTTCAAGGCGCCAGACATCAAGGTACCAGATTTCAAGGCGCCAAACTTTAAGGTTCCAGATTTCAAGGCACCAAGTTTCGACATGCCGAAGGTCGAAACGCCAAAGCCTGCTGCTCCTGAATTCAAGGCGCCTGATATTAAGGTTCCGGAGTTTTCTGTACCGAAATTCTCTATACCGAGTGCTCCCAGCATTGACATGCCAAAGGTTGATACCCCAAAGGTTGCGATGCCAAAAGTCCCAAGTTTCTCCACACCACAAGCAGGAGGCGGGATTTCTTCTGATATTGATTCCGATGTTGAGCCACAAGAAGTGAGAGATGAGCGAGCGGTAGCAGCGAAGTCGGCATACAAGGATGCCGACCAGGCCGCAAAGGTATGTACGATTATTTTGATCTGCAACGAATAAGCCAACAAAGAATTGACGATAGTCTTGCATCATAATTCTAGGAAGTCGAAGCTAAAGCCCGTGAACTTCGAAACATCGCCAACAAGAAGAAGGAAATTGCAAAGGAGGCAAAGGACGCAGCTTGTGCGACTCGACTGGGTGGGAAAATTCTCTGCATTCGCCCACTCAACTCCGGCTATTAGATTCCACAATGGAATTGGAACACGTGCAATTCAAGAAAAGCCTGAGAAGTGGTGTGCTCGCTGCCATGTGGGGGATACAATTCGTCAACACCATTTGCTTTCGAGACTTAGAGAATGGGGACAAAGGATTTCGAAGTGTTCGTCCAATCTCTACCTGAAACTTAAAATTAGTTTTGAAGTCATCCACATCGCTTGAATGTATCTGATCGCCCTGATTGATTCGATCTGAAGACGAAGCTGATACCAACAGCAACCTTCAGTATCGTCCAGTATGTCTTGCGTTCCTTTCATAATTCAATCCTCTTTTGTCGATGGGGCAATCTTCTTCCTGTCTTTCACAGTGCAGTAGAGAATCAACAAAGCTGCGAACAAACCATTTGCAATTGAACCGTACATGAAAGTCGACGCCGTCCCTACAATCGACTGCACTTTCCCTGCAATGATGGCACCCGTCGATCGCCCAATTCCATTGTAGACTCCGTTTAGGAATTGCAGCTTTCAGGTTGTGAGCAATTGTATCAAAACGAATTCGAGAACGAAGTGCACGTACCATCGTCGCCTGAAGTTCCGGTGGAGCAAGCTGACTTGCGTATACTGTGGAGGCAGACCAAAAACAACCAAAAGTCGTACCTCGCAGAAATTCCGCTAAGTATCCAATATAGATATTCTTCATGAAGCAAAGGAGTGCAAAGCGTGTCGTCACAATAGTAAGACTTAGGGCCATCACTTTTTCCAAGCCTAGTATTTTGCTGATTTTGCCGGAGTGCCAGAACATAGCAGCCCCACCAATACTACTAAGAAGGCGGCTCATGCCCATATCAGCTCCACTACCGCCGACCTCCTGGAACCTGATGTAGACAAAGTTTTCGCCAACTGCTGCGGAAATCCCCAGCAGATAGACGAGTGAGAAGAAAGAAACCACTTTCTTGTCCCGTAGAACGATTGCCGCAACGTCTTTCATCCGCAGTGGTGATCTCTCAACCAATTTCGCACTTTCCTTGCTAGTCGTTGACTTTGTTTCATGCAATTTTTGGAATCGCCATATAAGAAAGAATGTAGGAATATGCAGCACTGTGTAGGCAAAGAATAGAAACTTGAAGCCAACAAGACTGTTCCAAAATCGTCCTAGTGTGGACTCCCCGAGGCTGCCATCCTCATTTCCGGCAAATTCATCAACCTGATCATCCATTTTCAAAAAGTGTCCAGCGCAGCTAGTTGCGATCCCTGACCCCAAGATTGAAAACAAGCGGAGCTTGCCGTATTGAGAACGATCACTTAGCCTCATCAGCACTAAGGAGTCTATCAACGGTTTGACAGGGGTACTGAACAGGGCGGTAATGCAAACCATAACCATGATATGACTAGGCTCGTTCATCAGATATACGAGAAGCTGGCCAATCAATGCCAAGACGGATGTGATGTAAAGAATCAGAAAGGGACGCCTGACCCTATCGGAAATAATTCCCCAAATCGGACCAATGAGAAAAGAGGTGAACGGAGATATGCTCCCAATCAAACCAATAATCTCTCCACCATGACCGAGGGACCGGTAGTAGAGACTCAAGAAAGGTTGCACACACCCAATCGCCATGGAGTACACCAGATTAAGGAGACTGATTAAGACAAGATTCTGCCATTGTTCCATGTTTTTCTGCCGACTGCGCTTGGCGCAAAGGTTGGCTCTTTGTTTATTTTTAATATGAAAGACTCCTTGCTGGAACTATCCTCTTCTGCTTGGAAATTG
>JAAMXS010012405.1:0-16877 GCA_019693525.1 Cylindrotheca fusiformis | reverse complement strand
AAAACTGTTCGAGCAAGGGCAAAGACCCGATATCCCCTGGGATCGTTCCTTGCAAGAAGTTCTTACCTACAACAAAATCAGTCAATGAACTCATGAGGCCGATGGAGGAAGGCATCGTACCAGTGAGATGGTTGCCAAATAGGTAGAGCTGCTTCAGACTTGATAGATTCGAAATCATAGGTGATATTGTACCAGTGATTGAATTAAATGATACGAAGAGCGATTGCAAGTTTGCCAACTGATATACTTCTTCGGGTATTTCGACAATGAAATTGTTAGTTGCGTGGAACTCTCGAAGCGCTGTCGCTCGTGAAATTCCATCAATAGTCTGCAAACCTGTTCCCGATAGTTGCAAGACCTCCAGCTTTGAATTAAGCGGTACTTTTTCGAAATCAATCTGGATTGCGTTTCCTTTCAGATTTAATGTCTAAACCAGCATCGGAAACAATTAAGAGACGAACATCGAGAGATCAGCACACGAGACTTCCCACTTACTTTCAGCTCTGAAAGCTCGAAAACTCTTGATACTCCAAATGGCGAGTTGCTCTTAAGATAATTGTTTTCAAGTGAAAGTTCTTCGATGAGCCCTTCCTCGTTGCACGTTACTCCATACCATGAGCACGTCGGGGACTTCGACAACCAACGAGCCTGAGTAAGCCAACTCGTCCCATTGGCAGCGACATAAAACTCAGCAAGAATTTCTCTTTCTGAGATTGACAAGGGGTTTAGACATGATTTTGAGCCATAGAATGGAGCACTCTCTAGTCCACCTGAACAAGTCTGACAAGTCGCCTTTGCCGTTGTCTGTCGACCACTTGGGAGGTAGGTCCCAGGTGGACAAAGAATCGCATCACACGTCCCCACGACACCTACGATCCCGCCATTCCATCCAACTTGATCGCAGAGGCTCTCTGGAATTCCGGTCAGCATGTTGCCTGACAAGTCAATATGAAGAGCTTCAAACATCGACCAGCTGGCCGGGATTGTGCCAGAAATCTGATTCTCTGAAAGATCGACCAAGATGCTCTTGCTTGTGTTTGTTGCTGACAAGAACTGTTGCGGCAATACTCCAGAGAAAGCATTTTCGCTCACATCCAACACTTCCAGCAATGGATTTTCACTAAAAGACGGCAATGATCCTGAAAACTTCGTACCGTGTTGCTGTGCAATTTCAAAATAGGTCAAGTTGGGAAGGCTGAGGACTTCTGTCGGAATGGTTCCTGACAAGCAGTTATCGCTGAGTTTAAGTTGTGTAAGATGTGAGAGAAGACCAATCTCAGATGCCAAGCTTCCGCTCAGGCGATTGTTCCAGAGGTCAAGGATTTGTAACGAAGACAGCTTTCCAATCTCAGAAGGAAGACTTCCCGAAAAATCGTTATTGTTCATGAAGACTCTCTCAAGATTTCTAAGAGCGAAAAGGCTACCAGGGATGAATCCTTCAAATTGATTTTGTGCAATATGCAACTCACGAACGGACTGGGCATTTTCCAAGCCATCCAGACCACGGAGGTGACATTTTGACATTTTCAAGCCTTCTAGACTTGTAGCGTTCTCAATACCAACGAAGCTTACGTCGACGGGGTTGTTTGTAACGGCGAGCTCTCGAAGGTGGCGTAGTTCCCATATTTCGGAAGGCACAGTTCCTCTCAACCCAAAGTCATTCAAGTGTATGACTCGGATGCCTTCATTGTCACTTTTGTCACCAAGACAGAATATTCCCTCCCTTTGGCAAACAGGGACCCCAGCTTTCGTCCAGTTCCCGTTTTCTAGCGTCCAATACTTACCTCCGGTCCGAGAATACAACAGATCCAATATTTCCTGCTCTCGGGTCATTTCTAGTACGCCACATTTTGTTTGCCCGAAGTAGTTAGAAGCTGAACATACTCTACACTTATTTGCCGACGTTTCTTTCCCAAATTCATTCCATGTGCCGGGAGGGCAAAGGATACCATTGCATCGAGATTCTTCTGGAAGCTTTCTAATTTCTCCTTTCATCCAATTGACCTTGGCACAAAGATTGAAGGGTATCCTACAAAACAGAAATGAGCGGTGATGATTGTAGAAACGTGACTCTCGCGTTTGGTTGGATCTTACTCACTCCGTAATCTGATTCCCTTCAAGATTTAGAAAGAGTCGATCAAACTGCCCTAAGGATGCTGGCAGCGCCCCCGTCAATTGGTTGTGGGGCAAAGAAATCGATATCTCCACAGATTTGTCGAAAATTGATGCAAGAAAGTCAGCTGGGATTGCTCCATTGAATCTATTTGAAGCCAGGTCGAGCACCACCAGCTGTGTAAAGTTGCTGAAGGCTGGAAGGCTGCCTTCCAGTCCACCAAGACTTTTTTGATTCATTGCGAGACTAGTCAAGCTTGTAAGAAGCATAAGCTCGGTGGGAAGAGTTCCTAGGAACTTATTCTCAGATAAATCAAGAAATGACAATGAGACCAACTCTCCAATCTCTGTCGGCAAAGGCCCGGTTAAAAAGTTGCCATATGCATTCAGCCTTTGTGGAAGAGGAAATCAGGTAAGGTTAGCTGCCTCCATTTCCCAATACAATACGGAAGGGAAACTCACCGTTCCAAATTGCTCAATTGTCCGACAAGCGTCGGCATTGTTCCTTCGAACTTCGAGTGCTTCACGTCGAGAGTTGACAGATTTGTCAACTGGAAGATATCATGCGGCAGTGGTGCAACTATCGGCAAACCGTCCAGATGCAGCTCCTCGAGACTAGTCAGATTTCCAATGCCCTTAAGGCTACGCACTTTGACGTTGGACAATTTGAGCGACTTTAGGGATTTTGTTTCCTCCGCTCCTCTCATATCAGTCATTTGGATATTATTGTTTGAGAGGTCAAGAACCTGCAGCGAATGTATAGAAAAAATACAATCCGGAACTTTACCAAACAACTCATTTCTAGGTAAGGAAATGCCTGATATTTGATCTCCATTGCACTGTACTCCATAGAAGCTCGAACAAATTTCAGCATTGCTGACGTTCAGTGGAGCATCGAGGAGAATATCCCACCCGTCGTTCTTAGTCCACTTGGAACCAGACATATTCTCATAAAAACAAGCCAAAGCCTGCCATGGGGGCAGCAGAGCAGATGGGCACGTGGACGCACCAAGGTATGGCAGCTCTCCCTGGCAAGGTAAACAATCGCCAGCATCGTTGGCTCGGCCGCCTTGATGAAAGGTACCCTTGCCACACAAAATTGCATTGCAACCAAACTGCTCGACTAGACCTCCCATCCATCCACCCTTGCTGCAAAAGTCAGACGGGATCTCGTCAATCATGTTTCCAACCAAATCGATGTTGAGCATTTCAAACTGCTCAAGGGACTTGGGCAGAGCGCCAGTGATGTTGTTTTGGCTCAGGTCGATAGCCACTGGCTTTTCCGTATTCTTATTGTATCGAAGAAAATCGGGGGGTATTGGACCCGTAAGTGCATTGCCTTCCAGTGCCAACAGCTCCAAAAATGGCATTTCTCCAAATGATAGAAGTGGTCCTGTAATACCTTTGTTTGCATGAAGCGAGAGCTGTCTCATATTAACCATATCATTCATTTCCGGTGGCAAAGTCCCAGACAACAAGTTGGTTCCCATGGTAAATAATTCACAAACATCCAGCATGCCAATTTCCTTTGGTAGCTGGCCAGAGAATCGATTGTTGAAAGAATAAAATTCTTTGAGGTTGGTCAGCCTGCCTATTCCAGTCGGTAGTGTGCCTGATATTTGGTTGAAACTGAGATGCAGTACTTCCAGATAGGTACAATCGAACAAATCTGACTCAAAGCGATCGATTCGGTTCCGGTCCAAGTGCAGTTCTCGCAAAGTCGGTCTAGCATTACCGATTCCGTTCAGCTCAGTTATATGGTTCTCTGATAGCAAAACCACTTCCACCGGACTACTAGAGTTGTCAGCATCTTTCAACCCCCCGAATGATGCACTGGTCAATAGATTGCTTCGCATATCAACGAACCTCAAGTGCCGCAACTTCCAAAGATCAGATGGGATTATTCCATTCAGGTTGTTTCGGCGCAATTCGATTTTTGTCACCGTATCCACACCATCGATGGTTTCACAGGCGATTCCGAACCATGAGCAGATAGGCTCATTGGTATCCCAGGACACAGATTGTTTCCAAGCCGAGCCATTCGTGCTTTCGAACAGCTTGAGCAGCTTAGCGCGTTCGTCGTCAGTTCCAGAAACAAGTGGCAACGACACACCACAAAGAGCGGCTATCATTGCCCCATAGGTTGCGATCTTTCTCAATTCAGCTTGCCTCCTTCGCATCCTTCCTTTTCTATGCTGTAAGCGATAGACTGTTCCACCCGTTGGTTGTTTCGACATTCTTTCGATTGAAATCTCTAGCATTTAAAAGAAGATATCAATTTCTTGGAGCAGATAAGCCTTGTGAGATCATATGAGAATCGGCTGCAGTTCTAAGCTTCCATATAGCAGGGAATTTCATTTTCGTTTCTTCATCAAAAGCGTGGTGTATTGGAGTCAAGCTCTCATTGCTTCGTGAATGCTTGGCATTAGTTGCAAGTTGCAACACAACTTCGGCTTAGCCTTATGCCAATCGAACAAACGGACATTTTTGTCCGAGTGAAACATGCGTTGTGATACATGAGCTCAGAATTTCGAAATTCTACATCAAGTAGTACCAATGCCAGTGTTCCACCTACGTATGTGAAGATGGGCAACAAAAAGCTTGAGGTTTTCTTCGACTTGTCGTTTTCGGGAAGTGGAACTCTAACATTCTCTTCAGACGTGTTGGTGACACATCCGAACATTCAGCTCGTTTGTGTGTCTTCACATAATGGCAACCATGGTCCGGCCTTCGAAGGATAGAGCTAGCGACAAAAAGAAAAGTTCCATTACGATTCTCGTTTTAGGAGATGGTGCGTGGAACAGCAATGCCTGGTGTCACGCAAGGAACTACTTCTGTATTCTTTAGGTTCAGTTTGCATTGTTCCCGAATCCTATTTTCTGATCCTGTTTTCCTGTTGTCTTTGTACAGAGGGAGTTGGGAAGTCTTCATTGATATCTACTTTCGTTTCCAGGCATTTTTCGGAGGTCGTTCCTGGCATTATGACACGAGTTCGTCTCCCACCTGATCCAGAGAATGCGTACATCACAACAATAGTGGACTCGCAAGGCGGAGATGTTGCACTGTCGTCGGCTATAGCTACCATGTCCATACCAGGTGGTGCATCTGTCGGTTCCAGTGCCTCACTCTCGTCACTCCGCCAAAGTATATCCAACAACGCGCTCAACAGTTTAGGTGGAGTGGAGAATGTAGATTCTATAATTTTGGTCTACGATTTAGATCGAGATGAGACCTTCTTTCGTCTGGAAAATCACTGGCTGCCTTTAATTGAACGGTGTTACAACGGGGGGGTAAGTACATTTACACCCTCGTCGCTTTCGGGTGCTGTTAATTCGTCCATTTTCTAAACCTCTTATCCTGTGCTTCTGTTTTAGCTTCCAGTGATCGTAGCAGGGACCAAAATGGACCTCTTTCTTCCATCGAGTACAGCAGGTGTGACAGATGAGCAGGTTTTAGCACGATCTCGACAGCAAATTGTTAGTCTTATGCAACGATTTCGATTCATTCGACAATGCATAAAGTGTAGCGCGAAGAATCTCTTGCGAGTTGATGAAGTCTTTCTCAAGGCACAGCAAGCCGTCTTGTATCCATTCACTCCACTTTACGATCTAGATGTCGGAAAGCTCTCAATAGAATGCAAGCGAGCCCTTACTCGAATTTTTCGCATGTACGATCGAGACTATGATGGACTGCTCAGTCACAACGAACTGGATCGATTTCAGCATGAAACGTTTAAGGTCCCCGTGTACGAAAGGGACTTGATAGGATGGAAAAAGGTAGTGAGCCGAAACAGTCCAAACGAAGAGGTTGTCCGAGACGGGAAGTTTACAGTTGCTGGTTTTCTTGCCATTTTTGACGTGTTTATCACCCAGAATCGACTGGATGTTCCATGGAAGGCACTTCGAAAATTTGGATACAATGACGACTTGATTCTGCGTATACCGGAGACAATCTTGATGGATGCAGTTGATGGTATGCACGGGCCATGGAGACTTTCAGAAAGTGCCAGAACTTTTCTTGCGGACGTCTTTCATCAATTTGACAGTGATCATGATGGCATTCTGTCATTGGAGGATATGGAGAGAATCTTTTCAATCATACCAAACCCTTCACTTCCAATCTGGCACCCTATTCGTTCAGTTGGACAATTCCAAGGATGTTTTAGTCTTCCAAAGATGCCTAGCGATCCAGCAGGCTCAGGTTCGGTACCTCGGGTACAGGACATTTCAATGTCGCAATCACTATCCGCCAGTGGTATCACTATTGTGAGTGGAGATAGCTTTCCTACGGTGGACATGTCTTCTGTAAGCCAGACACTGGACACAAATGTTGTCTCCAAGCCCTTGTCTTTCTTGGATTGGATGGGTCTCTGGCATGTGGCTTCCTCGATTTCGCCAGCGATTACCAGAGCAGAGTTATTTCGCTTGGGCCATGTTGAGGATGGAGCGAAGAAGAGCAAACGGAAACGTTCCAAGAAGAAGGTTGCCCCCATGGCCAGCAATCGTACGAAGGATTCCTTTTTGAGCTCGCGGGAAGCTCGAGTCTTATTGCTGGGTAGTCCAGGCAGCGGCAAGACTGCACTGCTGAATGCGTTGTGTTGCGTTGATGATCCACTGGCAACATCCAAATCTACAATTCCAATGACTTCAAGTACACACGTTCGCCTGAAGAAGGTTGCAAAAAGCGGCAAAGGAGACATGGAAGAAACGATTGTGGTACATCTATTAATCACTGACGTTCCCGAAGCAGAAGCGGAAAACCAAGTATCAAGGCAGCAACATTTCTCGGAAATACTACGGGATGGCAATTGTGACCTCGTAATGCTGGCCTTTGATTCTACCAACAGTGCGAGTCTTGCATATGCTAAGCATCTCGAGGAGACGTTGCTGACGGACGATATTGCTCGTGTCTATGTTGGAACTAAGTCGGACCAAAGCGATATCTCAGGAAATGCAAGTACTTCATTTAGTGAAGATGCGTCGTCGTCTCATCAGACGATGGCAGTCCTTGACAGAGCCGCTAGTCACTGCGAGGAGCTTGACTTGGAACCTCCACTAGTAACTTCGGCCACGGAGACGATGCTGAGCGCAGAAGGCAATGCGGGCGAGTTGAATCGCCGAGTCACTCTCGAGCACCTTGCTCGCTCGTGTTTATCGTCCGAATCCGGTATGAAACGATTGCGCACCAAGCCACACGAGGAAAGCAAACGCCGCGATGCTGCAAGACGAAGGAACCAAAAAATGGTATGGTTTGGCATTGGTGTTGTCGGTGTAGCCGCAGCATTTGCAGGATACCTGTGGACGGGAACGAGTTCAAGTAAAGACGGTGAGCGAAAAGGCACACTGGAATGGTTCAAGAATCTATTCAAACGGCGGTCGCCCTCAGTCTCCATTGCAGAGCCATAGCGCAGAAGTCAAAAGAGAAATCATAATATTATAATGTATAGTAACTACTATTAAGAGCTACGAACGCTTCGATTTGAGGGACATTGAACCATCCAAGGAGCAAGTTTTGCTGCTTGTACAGAATCAAATCTATGCTGCAACATGCACATTCGTTCCTGGAAGAACGATATCCCTTTCGACGATCGCTCCTGTTTCCACGCTCTCCTTCATCGCTATTGTGTCGTTGGTTTCACTAGCATCCGCCGCTGGTGGTATCCGCACCTCGTCAGTACCGTCGGCGGCTCCAAGACTTGCTGGCATTGTTGCCAACACAGATGACTCCACACCACGGTCCATTTCTGGAAGGACCATCGTCCTTTCGACATGGTGATCACCAAGGGCAATGCCCATTCTGTCAAAGACACTACCATATTTCGTTTTAACATTGTCAAACCAGTTTTTGGCGAACTCAAACTCCGTGGAAATGACGTAGACACCGGTTGCAATCATTGCAACCCCTGGTCCAGGAACTGGTTTTGTTGTTGTTGGCATGAGGCAATTGTCAGAAATTGGGGTCCGTGAATTCTGCATAACAGCCACAGTTGCAACGTACCAGGAAACAAGAGCAAAGGGACACCGACCACAACCATACATGCTCCACCGACTCCAACCGTAGCCTTTTTCAATGCTACCGCTACAGGGTGAGAAGCCGGATTGAAGGGTACCAAAGAATTGTTTTCGTCTTGTGTCGATTCTTCTGATTCATTCGTCTTTTTCTGCAAGGACCATCTTTGTCGAAACCCAGCCCACCGTCTCGGTTTGGCATTCTCTTGAGATGTGTCACCACTGTCAGCAGGACTGGTGGTTTTTTGTTGTTGCTGCCTTCGTCTCTGAAATGGTCGTTGAATTGCATGCAGGAAAAGAGCTGCGGCAGTAGTAGTAGTAGTAGTAGTATTTCCAGCGCTACCGTTGTTGGTTCCTTTGCTGGTTCGTGTCGCAGCAGTCGCTGCTCGCCATATACTACTCTGTTGAACCGAGCGCCGTACCGCATTCCAAAGAAAATTTGTAGTAGTCGATCGTCGCACAATTGCTGTGCTGCTGCTACTCGAAGTTGTTGTTGTTCCACCCTTCCCATTGGATCTCTCAACAACGGCAGAGGAAGAAGTTTGGCCTCCAAACATCAACCAAGGTCGACTTTTCAATTTCGGAGTGTTCCTCTCCTTTGCAACAAGCTCATTCAATGCATTCCTAGCAGTAACACCATTTAATCTACTAGTTGCGGTATCTTTCCGGTATTCTCTGTGAAACCAATTCAGTTTCCCTGCAGTCGTCTTGCTGTTTGGTTCAGCAGGCTTTGAAGGCATGGAATCCTCGTCAGCATCATCGTCGTCGTCATCAGACACAGTTTCTGCCAATGGAGGATTCCATTGCGAAGCCAAAACATTGTTCGTTCTGGATTGCTGGACTGTTGGTGGTGGTATTTCAAAGTCATCTCTGGCCTCCAATACTTTGATGGATGGTTCTATGATTTCTTTGTGTTCGACAGAATAGGATATTGTGCTCATGAATGACTCCTCCACTATTTTCGGCATACTATCCGGCATTGGGGTATAGACGGTTGTTTTTCTTCTGACGCTTATTGTCTCTTTGCCATCTGGTAAGGACTATAAATAGTACACTCAACCGAAGTAATCGTTCAGCTGGGAAATGAGTGAGATCGAAAAAGTGTCTTGGATAGAGTTTTTAAAAATCAGCATACGTTGGTACCCGTACCATTCGTACGTACAACGGATCATCACGTGAAGCCCTTGTCCTAACACTCCGACTACTAAAACGTTCGAATCCTGCCCAGCATCTTTGATTCCGATGACTACAACGACCAACTAGACTGCACTGATGAGATCAAGAGTGGTGCTAAGAACATTTGAGATGCAGGATTCTTGCTGAGGCATAGCCAATGGTTTGTTTTTTTAAAGAATAGCACCAAGCAAAAGTTCAATTGCTGTTGTTGTCATTGTCAGCTCTCATTGCCGAATACAGCAACTCCTTGATTTCCTGAAGATCTTTTCGTGTTGTTTCATTTTGCTCCGTTGCAGTGGATTGAAACGATAGCAAGTCTCCTTTCAATTTGGACACTTTAAAAGCTGTGAGCGTCTCCTCGAGTGCATGCTGCTTCTGCTCACTATGACTACCAGTGATTGCAGTGGAAAACAGCCATTGACGAAGTTGGGGTGGCCACAATAATCCCAAGGTAGCCACTCCAAGTACAAACCAGATCGGCAGGACAATCAGAGCCAAAAATCTTGTCAGATACAGCATTTCCGATCGGTTCAAGAAGCTGTACCAGTACTTATTGTTGTCCTTGCTCCGACTCTCCTCTCCCTGCAGAGCAGAGAAAAGTACATGCCAGATTCGTTCCATTTCATTGCAATAAAGCTGTATGCAAGATGGTCTACTGACTAGCTTCTCTTTTGATCTGGACGTTCGTCCTGTGGATAGAATGGCCAATCCTACTTTGGGCTCCCAATACCACTTCAATGCAATCTGCCGACGATTCAATCGATGAGCTTCCGTCACTGACATGACAATCACCGAGACAATCCACCAGATCCAAATCAATGTAAACAACACCAACAGTGCAATCATGCCATTAGAAACACCTGCGACCTTTTCAGATTCTTCGGATATGACAGGTTCGCCCAAAATCATCCAATATACTGTAGTGTAGGCCGCCGACATAGTGCACACATCGCCGTCGTCTTGTCCACATTCTCCAATCGTGAACAAAACTTGCGACATCCCAACAATCCCCATGGCAGCCACTATCAGCGGCCAGAACATTGTACGAAGTAGCTGTGCGGCCGATCCAAAAAAGACTGCCATACCACACCACCATTGGACGATAAATCCAACCAAACTGATCCAGATGCAAACAGTGGCAGCAACGCCAAGTCTAGATACCAACAAGTCTTCCTGGGCAGGTACAAAACTACCAAGCGTAGCTACCAATGGTTCCAATGTCGCAGCATCTGATGCAATTACATTGGCAGTGGCGAGGGAAAGATATCCAGATGCGATATCGATCCATCTCCAAGGATTGGAAGCACATAGCCGATAAAACTCTCCCGTAAGCATCGCGGATAGCCAGTAGAGCACTTGATTCACCAAAAGCAAAGAAGACAGAGTATATACCGTGTTCAAGTAGGAGTCATTGACAGTATCCAACAAAAGTCGAAGAAATACCAACAGAGAAATCCAGAAGGCACCAGTGGCGAGGATCCAAAATGTAACCAGAGGAGAAGATATACCGTCCATCAAAACTTCTTGCACATGCTGAGCACCGCAGGCATGTCTTCTTAACCATGACGGTAGATCGCGCAATTGACCAAGCAAATCTTGTGATTCCCGAAAGCCTCGTGGCTTGGCAATTGATGCGTCCAAAAACTCTTGCACGACCACAGATTCGGATCGCTTCAAAAACTTTGGATCGCGAACTACCAAATCCAAGGGCGTTCTGCCGTCATGATCTTTCAGCCTTGCAACTTTGTCCTCAAACAGGAGCGCCAAAAGTGGTTCGTCTACTGGTATCGATCGAAAATTTCTCAAGGCCAAATGCAGAGGGGTCCTCCCACGAACATCTTGTACAAACACAGCTTGTGGGTTTGCCTCATAAATGGTAGATATCAAATCATAGCTCGCCACCATTTCTTCCGCGGCCACGTGTAATGGGAGTTGAAATGTAGTATCCGATGGGATTGCCGCCGGGGAATCTCGCGGATGGAGTGCTACTCCTGGAGTTCCAATCCCCAACAGCAGTTCAATCGTTTCTTGATCCGGTTGGTAATCTTGTTGCAACATTGCCGTCATGAGTGGAGTTCTAGTCTGGGCATCCCTTGTTGTGAGTGCCGTTGGATACGCTGCCACTAGAACTCGTATCAGATCCGCACAAGTGCCGGGTGGCTTTGACACAATCGTGGAGGGGCGCGGATTTGGCGTTCTCCGCACCAGCAAGTGCAACGGCAAGAGTTTTCCCGTCGGCGTTGGGATACTCGCTGGATTGACATAATTCTGCGAACCAAATATATTTTTTGAGTCCACTAGATTACCCTTGGAAACCTGCCTATGTTTCCACTGCGTAATTTTCTTTAGGCAACTGCGAACGTCGTCTGGATAATCCGGAAACAAAATCTCATGCCTCTTTTCCTGCCTGTATCTTCTCATCGTTTCCAAGTCGTTTGTTGTCTGATCCAAGTGCTGCCCCTTTCGAAAACTCAAGTGGTGGGGCGCATGGTCTTCGTCGTCCTCTTCTCTCGTTGTTTGCCCCAACAGTATTCTCAAGTGCTCCAGAGTGAGCACGATTTGATCATTCTTCAACATGAGTTGCAAAGGAGTGAATCCTCTACTATCCTTCTGTCCCACACTGGCTGGGAATTCTTCGACCAGTGCTTGCATGGTTTCTATATCCGCTGAGGTTGCCGCAAGCAAATGCAGTGGCAATCGCCCTCCCGAGTCGACATGTTTGGTCTGTTCTGGGTGCGTATACAGTAGGGCTCTCGTCATCCAAATGGGAGGTGCCTGCATTCCAAGAGAACAAACATGCAGCGCTGTCATTTGGCTGCTGGGATCCAAAATCTTGGCCAGATGAGGTTCGACGCTTAATACAAAAATGGCCTTTCTCCAGGTCGCGTCGTCGGATGTTTCTGCGGCATCGCACAGGTCATGAAGCGCCAAATTGGGAAGCTCGTCAGCCTGAGAGGATGCAACCGTGACGTCCAAGTCGACCGGTCTTGACGGTCGTTGAATCTGTCGGACATTTCTTGGTCGTTTGGGATTGTTGGGTTGACCATTATGAGTTTGTTCCACGGGGAGATAGTAATTGTGAGCTTCTGGAATTGTGGGGGGTTGATTTTTCCTCGGCGTTCGCATTCCTATCGATGGACCATTCGTGACGAGGGAGCTATCTTCTGCAGGATTGCCACGTTTGAAAAAGCTGTCTTTCAATGCCTTCGCGGCTTCAATCGCATGTTCGCTGAGTGTTGTCGCTGTTTCGGATTCTTCTGCAATCGAATACTGGGAGGGCATTTCATACTCCGTTCCCCGCTTAGTAGCCGGCGACCCCAATAATTGATTCAAACTATCATCGAATGAATCCGATTCTCCAAACATCTGAATTTGTGGTCGAGGCCTCGATTCTTCTATGGGTGGTGAATGCGTGTCAAAAGGGTTGGTTAGGGTTTTTTGAT
The DNA here is from genome assembly GCA_019693525.1 of Cylindrotheca fusiformis. Classification (NCBI taxonomy): domain Eukaryota; phylum Bacillariophyta; class Bacillariophyceae; order Bacillariales; family Bacillariaceae; genus Cylindrotheca; species Cylindrotheca fusiformis. Next base: position 4,138 of record JAAMXS010012405.1, on the reverse strand, counting down.
TTTGTGGGGTTCGACGGGGAGTCTTAAACTCGAATGGATTGTAGGGATTGTACGTTTGTGGGTTGGATTGCGGTGTTGGCGTTCGAGAATTTGTAGATGTAGACCCCAAGGAGGAAATCGAACCAGGAGAAAACGTCTTGTGGCGAGTTCGATACTGCTGTTGCCGTATTTTCTTTTCTTCGTATATTCTTCGATCCTTCAGCCATGGTGATTCCAACGCTTGTAAACTTCCATTCATGGTGTTATCTGGAGTGTGAGCGCCTCGAGGGCGCTTGGATTCCGAAGGACTCGGAAATACCGATTTGACCCCCATTGTGTTCTAGTATCTCTTTTGGGCAGAGAGACTCACAACGCCACCTTTCGATGGCAACGGTGGAGGCAAAAATTGGAGTTTTTGGTGGAACGAAGTCCGTTCAGCGAGCCACAAGGGCTAAATATATCGCCAGTATCGCTTCCATTGGATCGCGGCATTTTCCCCAGTGGTCCATGTAGTCGGCACATTCATTGTTCTGGCTTTCCAGTCAAAGAAGTCGACTATGTAAACGAAGGACGATTGCCATAGACTACTACGCTATGCTTTTGAGGTATCTATTCATATTATCTCAGCATCGAGAGGATCCAAATACTCCTCTGCGTACACAGAATTAGGATCTCGCTTGTGCATCCATACCCAAGTTACCAACAACCATTTTTCATCGATCGCTGGCATGCCTTGGTGTTCGGTTCTGGCATCTTCGAGGAACTCCAACGAAGTTGGAAAGTGTACGACCGCCATTCCTTTTTGTGGCTTGACATCCAATCCTAGTTGATGGAACCGAGTTGCACCACCTTTTTGGACGTCATTCAAGTACACAAAAACCGTTACCAGACGAGCGGAATTCTCAAAGCCACAAGCAGAGATAAGGCCTGTAAAGCCATCCGTATGCGGCTCAAAGTATTGGCCAGGGGCGTAATGCAGAACTTGAAGCACTTCCAATTGATCTGGTTCGCAGTGGGTCAATTTTGACAATTTTGTCACAATGGTGGGAACTTCCACTTGCGGTACGTTCGTGTTTCGACTCGTTCGTGACGGATCCTGCTCCACAGCTCCTGTGTTTGGATTCTTTGTCACACAAGGAATTAAATGAGGCTTTGCTTTTGCAACGAGTCGGTCGCATTCGGACTCTGTCAAAAAGTCGGGCACTGCGAATATATCTGGATTCTCGTGAAGCACTTGCAAGTCTGGAATTTCTCTTGTTGGAAAACTGTAGAAGGAAGGATCTTGGCCTCTGTCACTTGCTTTGTGTGAATTGTTGTTGTCGCTTTCAATTCGTGCAATACGTGGATCCTCTTCCTCCTTTGGATGCGCCATCTTCATGTATCCCTGCAACTCGGCGATTTCGGGGCGATACGAGTGCATCAACGTCTTTGCTACGTCGGGATCCTCCTTCCATTTGTTTGATGTGCTTTCCAAAAGACAAGCACCTTTTGGAATCTCCTGGTTGGACACAAGTGCACAGAGGGGTGGTGCTATCGGCAAAACAAAGCAGTTTGCAACTCCATTCTCGTTGCCGTTTTCATTGCTGCTTGGATTGGGAGCTTTTCTAGCCAAATGACCCATCCATCCCGGTTGGACTGCTCGTGTAGGATTCAAATCGCAAAACACGAGTTGCTCCTCGTTCGACTCATGTAGCTTCATGTAGTATCGGAATGGACTCTTCTGTGCCATCAACGGCTCTTGTTGCCTTCGAAATCCTCTCGAGTCCTCCCTCGTCCCCTTGGACGGGAAGAAGTAATCGCCATCTTTGGGAGCATCAAACACCATCCAATCATTATTTTTCTTCGAAGTTCCCTCCAGACCAACTGCGTGGACGGCACACAGTGATACGATTTCGTACTTGCCAACGTTTCGTGATGTGACAAGAGTTTGATCCGGATACTCACACGCGTTTGCCCATTCGGCAGAATACAGAGTCGGATCCTGTAGATGTGCTGCAATGGAAAACCAGTTTGTCACTAGCTGTTGCGTGGTAGACGACAGAGAAGATGAAGATGTCTGTGACGTCAAAGCCATACCAAGACCGGGCAAGCATATGAAACAACACATGAGCAGTATTGAAAAGGCAGCATGCCCTGTTCCCACTGACATTGGAAATGATTTCACTTGAGGAACCATTATGATGACTCGCAACTGGTCGAAAACAGTCGAAGAAATCTTTGGTCTTGCATCTTTTGATGCCAACATGCACAATGTTCTCGTTTTCCTTCTTGACATGTCGGTTTTCTTATTTTCTTCTGAAGAGAGACTGAACGTTGTTCGCACAGCAGTCGATCTAGTCGGATTCGAACAATCGAAATCTTGAAGCCACTTTGGGTGGCAAGTTCAATCCATCCAAGCATATGCATTGGGCATCAAAACAAATCTTACGCTGAATGCTGTATACATACTTCTTAGATTACATTATGTTCATAGCGGTTTTCTTAGCATTCGTAGCAGCTGATCTCAGCGGTGAGCTTTCAGCAAGAGAGCCTCACAACATTTGCACACTTAGGGCTTCTCCAGCACTTTGGATTATTTCGTTTCCCACAAAGCCAGTAGAAGCTACTCCCAAAGTGGCCAGTGTTGCAACTGGCATCTGACCCTGTGGTGAAGGTAGCTTGTTCCGTTGTCGTTGAGTAAATGCCATGACCACTGGCAAGACTCCATACAACAGGGGAGATCCAAAAGAACCTGCGATCTTCAGCGCCGAGTTCAGATCATCGGCGAAGAACTGCGCAGTTATCCACGAGCAGCTTACAGATGCCATCACAGCAGGGAGTGTGAATTTATCGGCAACCGTGGCTTCTGCTGAATCCGAGACTTCTGGTTTCAAGAAGCTCTCAATCTCTTCGGCCAATGACATGATGCAACCAATGGAAGAGCCAGCTATTGTAGTCAAGTAGAAGACAGTAATCAGAGGTCCATCTAATCCAACCGAGGTTTGTATACCCCCTCCATTGACTGCAAAGGTCCAAGCCATGTACATCAGGAAAGGAATAAAGCTACCCAAAGAAACGGCAATAGCCGTTTTGGTGCGATCATAATCAAGGATTTTCGTAACTGTAGGAACAATGTTCTGGTACACGAGGCTCATCAGTACGACGGGGGCCAACTCAGAAGCACTTCCAAGGACATCCACAGAGGTGCCAGGAGCCGACATGATGGTGGCAGGATCCATTGTCATTTGCGCTAGTCCAGGAAGAAGCAATCCTCCAAAGGAAATGAACAGTCCCGTAACTAGTAGAGAAGCAACCGCCGAAAGCGATGTGAATGTTTGTGTGCCCACAAGGGCTGCACATCCAAGCACCCAAGCCACAGAAACAGCTTCTGAAGGCAACACTCCTCCTACTATGTCAGATCCGATATCACCCACTTTGACAGTATTAAAAGCCATAACAAAAGCATTGACAAACATAGATATGCATGAAATTACGTTTGCTGCTGTGTGGGAATTGAGATTGACTTCAGCAAAGTCTTTGAATGATGATGGAACATCATCGCCACTGTTGGCATATTGATTGATTCCTATTTCGGCAATGACCAAGCCAGACACCAGGTTTACCAAGAAAGCCCCCGTGAATATGGAAGATGAGATTCCCATTCCGGGGCCTGCTGCAAGTTCGGGTAGAACCAGCATTCCTGCACCAACAGTGTTTCCAGTAATCATGAGAGATGTTGACAGAACGGGCAATATTGCTTCTGGGAAACTTGACCGCCACGAAGGATCATCCCCACTCTGATCCCAGTCATCGGAAACTATCGTGGCCGAGAGTCTTTCCATTCGCCGTTCTGATCCTTCATCGACTCGTTGCATCTGAAGGGAGGATGCCAGTAGTGAAGCATCGCTCACTGAGAACTTTGGACCAGTTGTTGTGAATGCAAGGCTGGGAGGGTTGGAGAATGCAGACGAAGAAGGCACTGACAAAACACCGATGGCCAAGCTAGCTGCATACTTCCGAATAGTCATCTTTGTCGGCATGAAATTGACTTTGTGATTCAACCACCGAGGTCAGAAGAAAATGCACTCTATCGGAAGTTCTTTTTCGAATTCTGAAAGACCAGAAGACATTGGCGCGGATGGGCGGACGTGGTCTATATCAATACCCCAAATGAATGATG
>JAAMXS010012374.1:0-15666 GCA_019693525.1 Cylindrotheca fusiformis | reverse complement strand
CATCTTGAATCAACCATTTTCCAAATCCTTGGCACCTCACATCAACACGCATCCTGTGATCCTCGAAGTATTTGTAGCGTCTATCACACAATTTTCTGAACTTTATAGTTCGCACCTAGAGACTCTACTTCACTCTTGTATTGGTGGTCGTGGCCACTTTTCAATCTCCAGCGAAGAGAGTGACAAGCTCGAAAGAAAAATGTTCCAATCCCATAGAATAAATCTCCCAATCAGAATATGCACTGCCATTCTGCTAGTGCAAATCTCTAGTTGTTCTGCATTCCTGCAGCGTAGAACGATCGTCAAAAGTCAACATCAATCCAAAACAGAGCTGGGGCTGAGAGTTGCTTATCAAGGAGTGCCAGGTGCCTATTCAGAAAAGTCGACGCGCGAACTTTTGGGTGAATCTGTCATCGCGGTCGGCAGACCAGACTTTGAATCCTGCTTTCGTGCAGTTGCTTCAATGGAAGTTGACTATGCTTGCCTTCCCGTTGAAAACTCATTAGGAGGTAGCATTCACGAAAACTATGATCTGATGCTTAGGTATGACTTGACAATTTGTGCTGAACACGACTTTCGCGTTCAACACTGTGTTTTGGTCAAAGAAGGCGTGGCCTTCAACGACATTAAGTACGCGATCTCTCATCCCCAAGCACTGGCACAATGCGACAACTATCTACGTGGCCTCGGCATAACTCCCATACCCACATATGACACTGCTGGAAGCGCAAAAATGATAATGGAGGAAGATTTACCAGACAACTGCACTCCGGAAAATACATGTGCTATTGCTTCAGACCTTGCAGGTAGAACCTATGGTCTCAATTGTCTCGCAAAAGGTGTAGAAGACGATGACACCAACTTTACTCGCTTCTTGCTCCTGGGAAGGAAAGGAGTCGTTGAATACCTTACAAAATCAACTCCTGCAAAAACATCGGTGGTTTTCACTCTTTCCAATACGGCTGGGGCGCTCTACAAAGCTTTGGCTTGCTTTTCGCTTAGAGAGATCGATTGCTCGAAAATCGAAAGTCGTCCAACGTCTGCCTCGCTGCTAAACTATCTAAAGTTCCGAAGTGCCCAAAATGGAGGGAGCTCGAAAAGCGACAGAGCTTCATTGCCACGTTTTCGATATTGTTTCTACCTTGACTTTTTGAGTGGCCAATTTGACAGAAACACTGAAAATGCACTAGCACACTTGCGGGAACAAGCTGAATATGTCCGTATCCTAGGTTCCTACCCGCGCAAGTCACGTTTGGTAGGACCAGTCGCCGAGGCTGTTGAAGAGCTCAAAGCAAAGCCAGATGCAGACCCCTCTGCCATCAGCCTGGTGTCTCTTCCGAGCGACGCGGAAAACAAAGACCCCTTGAACATTGGTATTATTGGATTTGGAGCTTTCGGCCAATCTCTTGCATCTCGCATGGCCGGAGAACACCGCGTCTCGTGTATGGATCGAATAGACAAGGTAAATGCTATCGTTGTCGACAGTCATCTTCTTTGCCTATAGCAATACTCAACTCCGTCTTCCCGACCCGTTTTTTGATAACACGTATAGTCAAGCGATGCTCGTAGCATGGGGATCGATTACTACCCACACTTTGAGAGCTCCGACTTTTTCAGGGATTTAGATGTTGTGATCCTGTCGGTTCCAATGATTGACTTTGAGGAATGCGTATATGCCCTCCCTGCGGACCAGCTGGCTGGAAAGCTGCTAGTTGATGTCTGCCCCCTCAACATGGAGCCACGAAACGTGATGTTGAAAGCTTTTAGGGATGCTCCAGATATTGACATTCTCGTTACCAATCCGATGTTCGGAGTCTACTCTCCAAATGGCAAAGGACCTTTGTCACCAAATGCGATGGACGATTCCTGGGATGGGAGGCCTATGGTGTATGAAAAAGTGCGAGTTTCAGACATGCAACGATGTGACAGATATCTACAAATATTCGAGGAAGCCAGATGCCAAGTTGTTGAAATGGCCTCAGATCAACACGATGCATCAACTGCGGATGCAGAATTTGTTACTCGTTTGGTTGGCCGCCTTCTCGACCATAAGTTGCTCCCACCAACGCCAGTGACGTCGAAGGAGTATAGCGCTCTGAATGATGTTGCAGAGATGGCGTCTAGTGACTCTTTTGATTTGTTCTTTGGAATGTACAAATACAATGAAAGGGCACAGGGTTATATCGCATCTTTGAGAGAGAGTCTTGCTGCCATCGAACGGCAGCTGGCAGGCCGAGAAGCCTATTTCGCCGCGAAGGCTGAAATGAGAAAGAGTGACAGGCAGCAGTTATTGGCCGAGACAAGGCTTCTTTTCCAAGAACTCGCCAAGAGCAAGACTTTTAGTTTGAGTGCATCCGAAGCTGAAAACAAATCTGTTCCAGATATTGAGTCTGACGCTACGAAGGACTTGACGATGGATACGAAGGGATAGTGTTAAATAAATGGTTGTTATTTGCTTGGTTCGTACATTAGACTCCCAGTGATTGTCTGCCAATGAGTAAAGCAGGGATCTACGGTTTGTGCTTCCGTTGTGTACAACAATCTTCAGCCTTTCGGATTGCTTTCGCTGCGATGGAGCTTCAAGTGCTTCTTTCCATATCTATTTTTCCGCCTGGAGCTTTTCATTCGTCTACGTAGTGCTTCAACTCCCCCGCCTTTCTCTTCCCAGTAGCGAATGATGGTCTCTCCTGGCAACTCTCCGTGGAAAGTATGCCAAACTGGTTGAAAATCAACCTCGGGCGACACCATTCTTATTTCTCTCTCTCTCGGTTTTCCCAATGGGTTATGGACGTAGCGGATGTTATCCTTTTCAAAGTCTTTTGGCCTATGCGAATGCCCAAACAAGTGTATATGACGAGCGGAATTCGGTAATTCGAAACTGCGAATTTGGTCATCCAGCAATCGCGTTCCAGAGACTTTGGCAAACTTTGCAGAAGTTTCAGCCCCTCCATGATCTAACCATGAGTCTCGATCGAATCGAGAGGAGCTCACATTTTTCCAATCAGGCAGACATTGTTGATTTGGAAGAAAGTGAGATACAGTCATCAGGCCAGGAGAGAAAGTCGAGTCGGATTTGGCAAGAATGGCTTTGACTTTATTCAAGCTATCTATATTTTTCTCGAAGAAAAACTGTGCAAGTCCTCGTGGTATTTTCTTGTTCGGACTCTCCATGGAAGGAAATCCAGGCCATCGGCATCGAATGAAGTCAACCCAGGGCCAACGTCCAAAATCGTGGCACAAATCCTCTATGTCATATATAAGATATAGCTCCACTCAAGAAACAAGAGAATCAATCCTAAGAAACTCACCAAGATTTTTCACCGATAGTGTGCCATCGTACCAGCTTTCGAGAGGTACAATGCAAAGACCATGGGGTCTTTCTTTTGTGTTTCCTACAAACACTGGATCTGTAATCACACCCATGCGGTCACAGAGCTCGTAGATTGTCTGCAGCTTCTGGATAGAGTTTCCGGTCTCTATTTCGGAAGATTTCAGCCAAGCTTCGTGATTCCCAGGGACGAATAGAATGGAAGGGCCCCGACGCTGCAAGTATGAAAAGCACTGTTCTATTCTTTCCAGATCGTGAGAAATATCTCCAGCAACAATGACCAGATCAGAGTTGCACAATTCTACCCCTTCTGCAACGAGACCGGTATGATTCGCGAGCCATTGCATATTATCAGCGTGATCCACATGCAAATCAGAGATACAAAGCACACGGTCGATGTCTGTCAAGTGTAGTACTCCCTCCATTGTTTGTGATGTCATCATTCTTCCAACTCCGGTGCCAAGCGAATGATGTCGTTCATTTTTCCGGACTTGCAAGCAACAGGTCGAAAACGCGAATGTCATTGATGCTATCAGTGACAGATAGAAGCCTAGAGCTTGCCCATTCGTTGGCATAGCTGAAATTTGCTCACACAGTTGGACTAGCCATTGTCTTTTGTCGATCTTCTGCCATGGAATCACCCACCACGCCCATCGATATCTCTGCGTGCCATCCGCGCAACCCCACCCTCATTCCATTATGCAGTGTATGACGCGAGTCACAGGAGTTGCAAGTCACCAGTGAAGATTGCGCGAGGACACCTGTTGAGTCCTTTTTCTGCGCACTGTTTAGATCGCGTCACGGTGGACCGACGGACCATTGGCTGCCTGGAGTTCATGTGATCGGAACAGAAAGCTATTTTTGAACGGTGAATGGTTACTCCAAATAAATGATTCCTTCAGCTCCATATACTTGATGGCATAGCATATGACTTCACTTATCTGTGGACTACGGTACCCGTTTCTGAGTACTTTAGTGGCATCATGGATACGCGGACGGACGCTTCTCGCCGGGTTCAGAATACGTATAGGAATCAGGGAGGAAAAATGTACCAGACCCTCCTGTGCATACATAATGACAGATTTCATAGATGGACACATCGGAGGAATTTGCGAGTTGAAAGCCGAAGACTTCGTTGCTGTTCATTGTGGCGAGTTCTTGTTTATTGGTTCGCACGAGAGTGCAATACCCCGGACATTCTCCTTTGGATCAACGAATATAGGATAGTATCTGAGTCAGTCAATCAGTACAAGTCGTACGCAACAGCTACGTGATTTCCCAAATTGACAAAGCTTTTTGTCCACATCCTGCTTCGATTTCCTTCAGGCATATTCTCATCCCCACCACTCTGGGCTGGTTAAAACCACAGCACTACAGCATACAAACGTATCTGAGAATGACCAACAAAGACAAAACAAGCCCACTGGATGCACTTTCCTTGCTAGTTGACGCGGCTAATGCCCAGTGCTCGAACTCTCAGCTTGCCGAACCCAAAGGTTCGAAGCAAGCTGCCAAGAAGCGAGGTTCGGATGCGGCCAACAAGAAAGCTGCTTCTGCTGCAGCAGCAGCACTAGGTTTTCAGAATCAAAGGGCGGCCGAGATGGAATTTAGAGAGGCCTTGCAGCGTCAAGCTCTTGAGCGCGAGGTGCAAGAAAGAGAAGCTCTGATGCAGCACCATCAACAACAGCAGCAGCAGCGTGCCGCTCAAATGGCTGGTTTGGGAAATTGGATGAACGGGGGACACCAGTTTTCGGAAGCTGAATATATGCAGCAATTGCGCCTTGAAGCCCTAGTCCAACAACGCCGCCAAGAAACCCTTGCCCAGTTGGCCTTGGCGCAAGAGTACAATATGTCGCCTGACGTTCAGGGCGCCATGAACATGCAACAGCTCCAACAGACCGCCTTGCTCCGTTTGCAGGAGCTCTTGGGAGGAGGGGGCAGCGGGGGCCATCAACTTTTGGATCAAATGGGATCAATGCACGGTAGAGAAGTTCAATCTAACGATAATCCGTTGCTACGGCTTTTTGAAGACAGAGACCGTCAGCAGAAGCTTGCCGCTCAAGGCGGTCCAGCACCCCACAGCCCAAGAATCCAAGCAACACCCGTCCAACCCGAGGCTGTTCGATCGGCCCCAAAGCCTTCGACCAATTCCAATGTGGACAAGGCACTCTCGCTGGCTGGCGGAAAAGTAACCGTCCTTCCTTGCCGTGCCCGTGGCATGCCAATGGATCACAACGCTAAGGTACGTGATTCTGCCCTGAGCTCCAGAATCCCCACGAATCAATGCTTTGCTCACATCATGTTTATTGTTTTAGACTGCTTACTTTGTGCTTCCAGATGATATCAAACATGGTGCTGAATTGGTTTGCTCCTACAATGCTTGTCGAAATGCTGGAACGAAATTTCGCTACTGCGTCCATTGCTCCTTACCGGTTGCAAAACGAAACTTTTTCAAAAGGCACAAGCATACCGGCAAGATTCCAGCAGACAGACTTGTAGTGGGCCTCCAAAAAGATGAAGATGATGTCTCATCATCCGATGGAGAGTCCAAGAAGCCGATCAAGAAGAGAGTTAAGACATGGAACAGTAAGAAGTTGTTGGGCAAGCTGGTCGACCAAAAGGCAAAAGAAATCAACAATGGAGGTAAGGGGCAGTCCAAGCAGAAATTCGTATCATCGGATGAAAAATCAGATCTGGTTGAAAGCCGAAAGAAGGAATGGGACACACTTCTTGGCAAGCGACCTAGGTCAAACGATGAAGCATCGATGCTGAAGTGGGTTCAAAATGTGTTGGCTGTGAGCGATCTGTCTGCACAAGAAGGTCAGAAGCGACCTGAACTGGAAACAACAAAGGAAGGCCCTGGTTATGAGAAAGCTGGTGCCATTGTTGATATGAAGAAGAATATACATGAAGAAGATGCTTCGTCACGCAATAGTGTTGAAGATGATGCCGAAGTCAGTTCTTTGGAAAAGAACACCAAGGTCAAACAAGAGGAAAATGGCAACAATAGCGACGGATCTACCAGCTCGAGCGATGGTTCTGTGGATTTGAGAGCCCAAAAAAAGCTGAAATCCGCTTGAGTAGTGGCTGAAACAACTTCACTCTTCCCACTCACTGTCATCCATCACGTTCCACTTTATATCGAACAATTATGTATTCTAAAACATGCCATCTTCTATATTTCCCGACTCAGTCCTACAACTAAGCTTTACAGAAAGAAGTTTGAAATGATAGGATCTTCTGAAATCTTGGAAAGAAATCATCGGAGGATATAGCAGGACAGGACAGTGTTTTACAACCTACTACAAGACTTTTCTAAGGCAGTCCTATCAATCGTGGATATAGCTCTCCAGCAGTGGGCAACTCCACTTCCATCGAAACCTTGCAGCGAAATCCATCGGGCCAAGGCATGAAGAAAAAAGGGGGAAAGTCTTTGGTATTCGAGGCATCATTTTTAGAGTACAGTAGTCAAACTTGGTGGTACTGTTCTCTTTTTCTTTCTTGCCTGTCTCGCTCCGCGCGAAAGAGCCTTTTGTGCATTTTGCGAAACGGGAATGATGCTTCAATCAAACTCGAACTGAATCAATTCTAGGTAGCCAAGTCTAGCAAAATAAGGATGTTTGCATCAAAGAAGTCCTTAATAATTGTACATCTATTTATTTATGTCTTTCAGTGATTCGGGCACGAAATCTAGCAGTTTGGTGGCTGCCATTCTCCATGGCCAATTCCATTCTTGATCCAGTTGCAACGTTGCCATTGGCTGATGGCATCGACGGCTGCATCGAGCGCCGCCGAAAACACGGCCATCTTTGTCGAGCCAAACCTGTCGCCCTGTCCTCCGCTCCATGGGAGGTTTGAGGGACTCTTCTTATCATTAGCTCCACCTGAAGTAATGACCGATTGAAACACGATTAACATTCTGATCATTCTCGCCTTGATTTAATCCTCCTCGTCTTCGTCAAATGCAAGACACCTCTGGATACACATCATATCCGGAATCTCAGAAGAATCAGTGCTTCTGGTTCTGAAGATGGAAGACTCGTCCTTTGTTCTCCATGGGTCTCGTTGGCTGGAAGCAGTCAAAGAAGAGCTGGTGGGAGATTTGAAAGGACTGTTCACCGGCTCTGTAGAATCGTTGCTAAGCGTTCTTACAACCTTGATGATATCAAGAAGCTTGTGACTGGGAGCAACTTTGGCTTTCATGTTGTTGGTTGGAGGTTAAGGGATTGGGAATCTATTGGTTGTCACTTGTAAGAATTTGTGTGACTGAAATTCGTCGAGCCGATTGGTATGTGACACCGCTGGTGGTTCTTTGGTGAGAGGGGTAAATCCCACGAACCAACAGGGTGTTTCTCTGTTTTCGTTCTGATTGGTTCAATCAGCCAACAAACTGAGATGTCCCCTTAGTTTACTGGTACAATCATACGAAGTCCCGGTTACTATCGCCGAAGGGGTCTTGGATAACATCCTAGTACCAATTTGTCGTGGCTGCGATTAGAAGATTGTTATTAGTTTCTCATACTGTATGACAACATGATCCAAACTTCTTTCACAAATATCCGAACTTTCCGTAGTAAAATGGCGTCAAGAAGAAATATTCATATCCAGGGTTGTATAGGTTTATAACGAGAAAATAGCTCTTTTCAAACGATACATAGCAAGTCTCTTTAAATCTTGCTAGGAAAAGAACACCCAGAAACGACTGACCCTCCGAATGCGCGGGAAGAACGGGCCCAATCAGAAGCACAGCCTCTCATTTCTTCGTGAATCTGCTTGGGAGCAGAAGATTGTCAAAATGGCGCCAAAAATCGAATTTATCGTCTCTGGTCTTGCCACATGGCTATATTTGAGAATTGGGGTTCTCAAACCCCCATGTGACCATTGACTGGACTTCTTGTTGTTGGTGACCAAAGCACTTTCTCGATCATAAGTGGGGTTTTCGGGGTTCTCAACCATCATGTGCTGCACTGCTTGTTGATTGCCAAACAATAATGGTATCACAATGACTTTCTATGCCAGTATTTTCCAGTAAATCTCCAAATCATAGGGCACGAGAGCTTTACCACCGTTCCGGTCTCATATTCTCTGCGTGCTTCTTCGGTTCAATAGGCATAGAACTTCGCTCTTATTGGATTTGAGGTAAGAGTCTTATGGACAGCCTCTTAATACAGTATTAAAACTAGAATAATAAGAGTAGTCGCAGCTAGTTCTAGCACTTTTTTTTTTGGACAACACTTCTCTTAAGCTATGGGTGGGTGATCAAAGATTGCTATTCTTTCTTCAAAGCAAGGGATGTTTGCACCGTAACGATTCGTATGCACTATTCCAAGCACTGAAAGACCACGCCAAGGTGGTCCTTCTCGAATACATGGAGATTGAACAAATCCAAAGGGATCTTCGTCTTTCAAAACCAGTTGTTGCATTCATTCCACAGATCCCAGGTCGATTTCTGAATCGTGGATCGGCAAATCATGCGCACGCACTCCAAGAGATTCAAGAAAAAAAACGTCATCACTACTCAACGGTATCTTCTGGAGCTTCTCACATACGACTTGAACCTAACCTGAGAACGAGGTTTTCACAAGGAGCCATGCATTGTTGCAGAACCATGCTTCGTTTCCCCTCTTCTGCCATTCGACCATGCATTCGAGTCTTTAGATCACCAGAACGCGAAACCGTAGGGCAGCGAGCTTCCCATGTCATTCGCTTGTTTGCCAGTCAGACATCCGTCGGGAAGAACAGTAATCTCTTGACCAAAGAAAAGAGCGAATCCGTAAAGTCGTCAAGAGACGAACAAAATAAATCAAAAAGCGACAAGAAAGAGCTTCCAGTAGATTTCGGTGACATCTCTCGTGCCAACGTTGCGATTCGAGGTGGTGTCAGGCGAACCGACTGTGAAAAATCGCATTACTTGTCTGAATTGATTGGAGCAAACATATACCTTAAGCCTGAATTAAAACAGTTCACAGGATCATTCAAGGAAAGAGGTGCCAGAAACGCCATCCTGAGATTGCTGCGGGAAGTAGGTTCAGAATTGAATGGGGTCATAGCAGCGTCAGCCGGAAATGTAGGTTCTCCTGCGATTGATCACGTGACTTTTTTCAGTTGTCGAATTGCTTTTGGTGGATTCTAACATATCTTCTCTCTCAGCATGCCCTAGCACTCGCATATCACGGAAAAGAGTTAGGTGTACCAGTGACAGTCGTCATGCCTGCAGTCGCTCCTCTTGCAAAAGTTGACAAGTGTCGAAAATTCGGTGCCAGAGTTATCATCGAAGGGGCTCATATTGGAGAATCCAAAAAGCACGCCGAAGTTCTCGCAGCTAGCGAAAGTCTTACGTATGTGAATGGATACGATGACCCGTCCATTATTGCTGGTGCCGGAACAATCGGAATGGAGGTAAGAGCCTGAGAAACTATTTTCTTCCACTCAAGCACTGATGGCACTGATGTTTTGCATCACAGATAGTGGACGACGTTCCAGATGTTGACGTTGTAGTTGTGCCAGTCGGAGGTGCAGGTCTCATCGCGGGAGTTGCCTGCGCAGTAAAAACCTTGAAGCCTGAGTGCAAAGTTTTCGGTGTGGAACCAGAGTTTTGTGCATCTTATACCGCAGCACTGAAAGCTGGCCGACCAGTTCCTGCCACCGTTCAAAATACACTTGCAGATGGCCTTGCAGTTCCAGTGGTAGGTTCAAATGCGTTTGAAGTAGCACGCCACTATGTGGATGAAACTGTCCTCGCGACAGAGAAACAAATATCGCTTGCAGTTTTGCGCCTCATTGAGAATGAAAAGATCGTCTCCGAAGGTGGTGGTGCGTGTGGTCTTGCAGCACTTTTGCCGGGAGGCAACTTAGATCGAGTGGATCTCAAGGGCAAAAATGTTGTAGTTCCATTATGTGGAGGGAACATTGATACGACAGTGCTAGGTCGGGTCATTGAACGCGGCTTGGCTGCAGACAATCGACTCTGCAATTTCTATGCTACCGTTTCGGACAGGCCAGGCGGAATCGCTAGGCTTACTCAGTTGCTAAGCGAGCACGGAGCAAGCATCAAAGACATTTATCATGAGCGTGCATGGCTCCATTCTTCAGTTGACCAGGTCCAGGTGAGATGTGTAGTTGAGCTGCAAGGGAAGGAACACGTGGAAAGAGTGAAACAGGCTCTACTCGACAAGGGCTATCCAATTGTTTGGCACACACAAAATTGAATCCAATATCACAATGCAGCAAATTGATAGAGCATTAGTTTTAGGGCTGATTCAATTCTACACTGAAGCCGCGGTCTACATAGCTTCTACTTCGGTGCCAACGTGATCGCCCTGCCCCTTTTTCCATTTGTATTCCCCTTTAGCAGCTGCGCTGGCAAGCATTAATTCCTCGAGGTATAGGTTGCCCATCTCTCTCAATTGCAGGCCCGTTTTTCCCTTGCACAAAGACAACAAAGGGAGTTGAAGGGCTTGGCTCCAACTGAAGCTGTACGGTGAGGATGTTGATCGTAGCAAAAGAACATTTAGAGGCGTATCGTTGCATTGATATCCGAGAGAGTTTGACTTGTACCTACCTCAAATTCCAAGGTCCCTTGGTATTGGCTCTATTGATTGCACACAAGCGAGCCAATGCTGTAGGCAGATCCTGACCTCCGGAAAGATAATTGGCTCCTTTCATAGCAACAGGGAAGCTTTGTTCCAAGACGAAGACGTTTGCCACTGCGATCTCTTCTACAGAGTAGTGAATGGGGCAATCCTTTCCGGGGTTGACAATGTTCGGTTTCAGAGTGGACCCAGGCATGTAGACCCCATGATCACGCATAGCCTTGAACAACTCTGATTGCACGCGGATGTTCACATCAACTGCTTCCTGCAGCGTGTGCTTTCCTAGAAGACTAATCAACATCTTGGCCTGTCAGTATGTCATGCAGCAGGTATTGGGAGTTTGCAACCTTTCTACGTACCTGATATCTGGTTCAACAATTGGCATTAAGCCTTCGCTCTGGCATATAAGGGCATATCGGGCAAGATCATGCATGTTTGTTCGAATGGCTAGATCAGTTGGGCGTCCCCGTTCCACATCAATAACAAGCGGGCTTCGCCATTTTGCAAAACGGGCGCCAGCTTTGTAGTAGGCTCTGCATCGTACTGCCAATGCGTCAAGGCCCTGCATGACGGTGTCGCCGTTTGTGCCAGGAAGTTCATACACCTTAAGATGCGGTTTTACACCAGGAACTATTCCCTTCTGTGTCAGGACTTCAGGGAAGAGCTTTCCAGAGTCGGATTTCTGGAGCAGAGTCTGATAAAGAGAGAACAGCAATAAGAAATTGTTGCAGTAATTTGTGAATCGTTCAGGAGTACAATCTACCTCAGGATCCAGTATTGCACCACTTAGATATTTTTCGCAGCCGATTGTTTCGAAGAGCATTTGCCGGTACTGCCGACGATTTTCCACCGTGTTCTCGATTCCAACATTCTCAAATCGTGTCCCAATTGTACCGGCACTCTCGTCACATGCAGATATGCCCTTTCCATGAGTAGCAAGACTTGCAGCTGTCTCTTCCAGAGCTGCCTTCTCGCCCGCCGTCAAAAAGGAGCTTCCTACTGTTGTCATTGGAACAGGATATGAACACTATACGATACGCTTTATAGCTGGGTTGACACCTCTGCCACAAACGACTTTGCATTCAGGGATGAGGGGACGGAAGCAAACAGAACCGTGCGCGCAGAACGAAACGAGGATTTTATGGAATACTAAGGCGAAACCTTGCGTCAAGTTTGTAGCTGCTATTTGATTCAGACGGCTTACAACAGTCTTGAATCTATAATCATGGTTAGAAGAGAGCCATAACGATTTCAGATACACTAGAGTCAATACACTTTCTTTCGTTTGTGCACTATATTCATAGCCGAATCAATACCCCTCATTTAATAATTAAGGCTTGACAAGAGTTCCATATCCGATGGCGAAACCGACTGCAAGGGAAACAACACATGCAACAAGTCCGGCGCCGTATCCAATAATGGTACCTTCATCGATAGCTTCGGCGTTGGCAGCGAAAGGTGCCATGGCGGTAGCAAAAGCAGCGACAGCCGCAGCATTGTTATCCTTCATTTCTGACAAAGGCTCTGGAAGCTTGCTAGCAGAAAGAGACTTCAACGCAGGAGTCGATGTCTTCACTGGGGCGAAGGCAGAGGCACATGCCACAACGATGGCGAGGAGGAGGATTTGGACAGCCTTCATTTTCTAAAATTCTGTGGACAATAGAGCAACGTGAGCTACAATGTCTCAAATTGAAACACTAAAAGTCGGCTTCTGCATCAACCAAAAACAAAGGCTTGCGCGTTGCACGAACCAGAGTCAGGGCCGTGAAAAACTAAACTTCAGAACCGACGAAAACTGTCTATGGTCCGAAACAACGCCTGAGGTTGTTCTGGGTATTCATCTTTTGACATCACCGTTGCCCGATAGACTTTTCTGTCCCACTTCATCGAACGCCATTGTAAAGACATACCTTTGCGCTAGTATCGATGAGATGTGCGATGTTGCTGAGGCGATTGACAACGACAACCTCAATGATCGATGACGAACGCACATGCTGTGGACCAAGGGCAGCAGCATTCCGTGCGTATGTGAAATGCAACGTTCTGATTGGCGAATCAAATATCGTATGTATATTCTTTGCCAAAGTTGAACTTCGGACTCGGCGTCAGTCCCTCTATACGGACCACATCCTCCCTTCTTGAAAAGGGGACAAGCATCAACTCCCCCACTAGTTCCTTTTTTTTCCGATTGGATCGAACCAGCTGTCCAGAGTTTGGGGCGCTGCCTTTTTCGTGGGTCCCGTTCCTTTCATTTCAGAATGAAAATTGCTGCTTCGAGACTGCTGCACATGGAAATCACCCAGTCTGTTCTTTTCTCAAGTGTCATCAAGGATGAGAATCATGGGTAGAATAGCATGGAAACAACGCGTGCATGTGTACATGGTAGTACAAACTAGTACGCATTTTTTATACATCGCATTCGTGGACTGATGAAGTTCCAAAGTTTGGTACAAAGTCAGTGATATGTCACAGAACGGTGCAAACATCGATAGATAGAATTCTGTATCCCTGCCTGAGAAAGAGATGAGCGAACAAGGAATGGATATGTGGTCAGAGGGAAGCGACACAGAAGTTGATGCTGAAACAAGAAGCCGTGGCTCAAATAGGACCGCAGGAAGTGAAGGCGGAGATGATGGAAGCCTCCTCTCGGTTTATCACGATACCAAGCAAGAGGGAGAAGGAGAAGGGGGCGATGATCAAAGCAAACACGAAGATGACGTTTCCTACCGTCTCCGTATCTATGGCACGGCGGAAACTGATGAGAAGGGTGGAAGAAATCCATCTACAAGAGTCGGGTCAATATCTAAACGGCTCTCGTCACAGATATCAAGGCGGTCTTCATCTTTCGTCGAATCAATGCCCGAAACAAAAGCTGGTTGGACTGTTCTAGTGTCAGCTCTTCTATCTGCTGCTCTAGGATACGAAATGAATTTGCAGAGAAGTCTAACACAACCGCCAATCACAATAGGGCAACTTCCGAAAGGAAGTGCAATTGCCTCGATCCACTCAAAGATGTCGTCAACTCCTGATAGCATCTTAGCTCGAAACATCCAACCAAGTCTATTCTTAGGAACCCGAGGAATTGTATCCAGTACGGCTGCATATTTGTTGGGAGGCCCGTCGTCTTCAGCAGAGCACATTCGCTTTCGAGAAATCATCACCACGGCTGAAGATGGAGCAACGATTGCTATTGACTGGGAGGTGCCAGTGAGCAAACGTAATGCAGCACCAACTGTGTCCCAAGACAAGAGGAAATCCGACATTCTGAAGGGTCCCATACGCGAGCCAGTTGTTATCATACTACACGGGATCAACAACGATTCATCCTTCGGATATATACAGTCTCTACAAAGGTGTTTTGCCAATCGTGGGTGGAATGCTGCAGCAATGAATTTCCGAGGTTGCGGTGGTATCAAGATGACGACTCCTAGAGGCTATACTGGCGGATATACAGGCGATCTGAGAAATTTCGTACATCACATCTCTGGCAAGCTAGAGAAGGGAGTCCCTGTATTCTTGGTCGGAAACTCTTTGGGTGCAAATGTTATGACGAAGTACCTTGGGGAGGAAGGGCTTAGTGGAACTCTTCCATCTTGTGTTTCTGGTGCAGCAAGCCTTGGAAACCCTCTTGCAATAAATTCGTCGCTTGTTAAGTTCCCATTTAGTATGGTGATGGCTCTTGGTATAAAGAAAATTATTCTGGAACACTGGGGGACATACAAGCAGATGGAAGACCCAAATTTTCTAGCCGCCTTTCGGAAGCTTTTGCTGAGCTCGACAATCGCCCAATGCGATGAAGCAGCGGCCCCTTATGTAAAGCGAAACCATCCCTTCTATCCCTACGGTGGTCGCATTGGATACAAGAATGGCGATTCGTACTGGCGTGATAGCTCCTCCTATAGACTGGTGAGGCACATATCAGTTCCATACCTCAACCTCACTGCAGACGACGATTTTCTGGTTTCCGAGCCAAACAGGAACAGACTTGGATTTTTGGTTTCAAACCCAAATATTCTGGTAGTGCAAACCAGATGTGGAGGTCATTTGGGCTGGCAGGAGAGTCCTCCAGATTCGGCTTCTTCGTTTGGTGCAACCAGCTGGGCTGACGCTGCATCAGCGGATTTCTTCGAGTCCATAATACAAGTCAACATGGAACGAAATGGGTCTGCTGTGAACAAGCAGATAAATAGCGATGGGTTGGGGTCATGGTCGCCTTTTGAAAATGATTCAGACTTCCAGCAAATGATGAAAGTTGAGGCCATCGCTTCTAGGAAGGAGCTGCATTCCCGGCTGTGAAAACAGATATGGAAAGACGAACAGTAGGAAGAACGAAACGTACTTCAACTCCTGTGGATGATGGCGTTGCCATTCCAAACGTTAACTTCGCAATGGAATACGATTACTGAATATTGCAAAGTTGCGTTCGAGTGATTCAATGCGCCATTTTTTTTCTGGACATGGATACCCACAAAAATGTTACCTGTAGATCGATCGATTTTGGTGACGTGTCTTCGTGATCGCCGTAGTCGATGTACTGGCTAGCTCGTAGCCGATGTTGACTTCAAAGATCACCATCCTCGCACACGCAAAACGTAATCCATCCACGTGGCCAGCTACCTCACATCAATGGTAACATTCACATTTGCCAACCTGGAGGATGCACCTTCGTCGCTAGCAACAGACTAAGTCAGATCAAGGCTGTTCTCAAATCAAATTCTCGCGTACCGGGTTATTCTGCTATATGAT
>JAAMXS010012368.1:0-12151 GCA_019693525.1 Cylindrotheca fusiformis | reverse complement strand
CTTCCATCACATCAAACCATGAAGACTAATAGTCAAGAGGAAAAAGAGGACGAATTCGACCAAGGAATGGGAAGCGCCGATGAAGCCTTGCTGGATATGCTTGGCTTACGGTCACTGAATACCATAGTTGTTGATGACGACGCGGGCGAAGAAGAAGCATCTAGGACTAAACTGCCGTTGCTATCGCCCTCAGACATAGCGTCCCGTATCGATTCAAGTCAAATTCAATCGCAGTATGCATCAGAAAGCGTGTACATGTTCCCGCCAGAGTTTTCCGTTTCGGCCGACTATATGAGGATGATTACAGAAGAGTTGGTGTGGGGAGGCGATCGAATCCAAGCGGATCGGACCTATGAAACGATTCAGGTGTGGAAGAATGGAATTATAGAGCAGCGACGAACATTGACGCGGTTAGAACATTTTGTGGATGCACATCAAGGATGGAGCAATTTATGCCATGGGTACTTGAGCGACGTCTTGTCGGTCGCACTGGGAGAAAAGATGGTGTTGTACAAAGAAAAACTCAACTTGAAGCCACCTGGAGGATCTGGGTTTGCGCCGCATTTAGACTCGCCTTCTTTGAGAGTAGCACTTGGACCTGATGGTCCTCAGACATTTGTTACTGTGATGGTGGCGAGTAAGTTGACTATGCCTTTGGCAATACAATTCCGACTGTTGTCGTTGATCACAGTACTTATCAAAAGACTCTTTCCTGCACGAAACAGTTGATGATATGACAGTACAAAACGGTTGTTTGAGGCTTTGTCATGGACCATGGACAGAGGAAAACCATGTGAAAGTTAATGAACCCGAAGAGAATGGGAATCCAGATGCTGGGGGACGGGCAGGAGCTATAGAAGGTTCTGTAGCGGAAGAACTGCAATTTGAAGACCTCGTTTGCAAAGGTGGAAGTATTGCGGCTTTCAATGGGTGGGTCCCTCATCGATCTGCAGCCAACAAGTCCCCATTTCCTCGACGGGCTGTCTTTCTTACGTACAATCCGGCATCCGAGGGTGAGTTCCACAAACTATACTACTCTAAAATGGACGAGCTGAGAGCTGCTTTCAGAGAATCATCGGGCCTTGCGAAACGACAAAAAGAATATGACATTGACCAACTCGAATTAGATGCCCTTGCGACTGTTCCAAAGTGAACGACTCCGCTTTTTTGTGTTGCTTTGCTAACATAAATGCTACTGGGTGGACGGATTGATGGCACCAGATGGGGTTGTATTGTCCTTTTTTCCTTTGCCACGGAACTTGCACACTCGAGCGTTCCCGAATTTATCCAAAATGTTCAGCCAATCCTCTTGCCGGGCATCGAGTCTATCGTTGTGAGACTTAACTTCTGAAAACATACATTCTACAGTGACTGGATTGCCCATGTACGACAACTCTAGTCTTGAAGGGAGTTCCAGCTGTTCTTTCGTCGCAGACTTGGAATTATTCCGCTCTAATTGTCCTTGCCTCCTAGCGAAACGACCCACTTTGCTTGCTCCGGAGTCTCCAACCTTGCTGCAGCCCAAGAACTCGCTATCCCTATCTTCGAGAATGTCCGCCCCTTCCTCGGTCCCAGATGCAAATCCCTCTCCAATCCAATCGCCAAGATTCACCAATTCTCCTTCGGATAAAGCCCTGACAAGTGTTAAATCAGGTAATCCGCCGCTGTAGTGCCGATAGTCAAAGAAAAAGCAACGAAATATCGCTGAAAGCATTTCTCCTCCAAGGGCAGCTGCCAAGAGAGACAGACTCCGCAACTGCTGTACATCACGTCCCAAAGTAGGATCGGAGTACTCAATGTCAGCAATGTAGTTGAAGCGTGCTTCCACAGAGTGATATACTAGATCCGCTACTTCGCTTGGCTGCAGCGATCGCAAATGCTTGAGAAAGCTTTCAATTCTACCCCTCCGGCGTTCGAAGAAGGCCCTGCCTGGAACCATCTTGCCATCCAGCTCTGCTCCACAATGCAGGTCAAAAGGGGCACTCTGGTATGGTGTCATGTATATTGTCACCGATTCTTGTGGGTTGCCGGCTGTCCAGTCAGCCGTACAGCCAAAATCCATTCCAAGAACAGATCCAGAGGAAAGAATACGCCAAAGCTGGCGGACTCTGCCTCCTTCATCATGCCACCCTACCCAACCACCACGCACTGGCGATATATCGTTAGCAGGCAGCCTCCCAGATTTATAGTATTCCTTTGCCAGCTGTTCAACACTCATGGAGCCAATGTCGACAGCATCATTTTCTTCATCTTCAAAACCGATATAGCTACATCTTTTCCCAATGATTTCGTCATTTCTAGCCAACGCCATTGCAACCGTCTCGTCCACAAGGGGCTCCCACTCACTGTATCTGTTTTCATTTTTGGCCGGCCGATTCTCTGTCGCGTTAGAATATCGGTGGCCAAGCTCGGTTGTCTCTGGCGAGGTCATGTTGAGCAATGTCGTTGACAGTGGTTGCTTTATGCGCTTTGCAAGTGTTCGAATAGCAGAAAAAGGAACCCGGCCTTTTGGGACACATGACATAAGAAGAGCTTTGCTGAATGTTGCAACGAGTTCAGTCGGGCTTGGAGCCTTTGGTAGCTGTTTCTTTGCTTTGCGCTTTCCTGAGGGTTTTGAACCTGCCTTCTTTTTCGGGTGCCTCAGGCGTAGAACATGAAGGCAGTCGATGGCCAAGCGCTCGTACGCCTTTCCTCTAGCCCTTCTTGACAATAGAAAATCAGCTAGATTTGGCTCCGGGCTCGTCGGAATCTCTGGAGGAAATAATGATGATGAAGCATGCAACTTTCCGAATAATAATACCCCCAAAGCTTTTACAGCTAGCTCATAAAAGCCCGTCATTCTGCATTCAAGGGTTCTTATGGCGTCCCAGAGAACGTATGCGAGACAACCTTCCCACCGTAGGTGCCTCAACCATGGTCGTCTTGCAGCGAGTTGGATCTTTTCGCGATTAGCGTGTTGACAGCAAGCCGCGAGAACATGCAGGCAGATGACTGCAATCATTGCTAAGAGGTTGTCACACTCAGTATGCAACTTGAAGTTTTCGACTCCGGCAAATCCAGTTTCAACCAGTGTTGCATCTTTCTCGATCTCGCTAAGGATACGAGTCTCATAAGAGAGCATCGCGATATCGACAAAGAAACGTCTTGCAAAACGTTCCCGTCCAGGTCCGGTTAAAAGGTCAAAAAAATCAACACTAGGTTTGTCATTCTCGCAATGTTCTGGTGCGCCGATATCGTCGCTATCGGTATCCTCAGTATCACAGTTCTTTGCTCTCCGTCGATCGTTGTACCGTAAGGTTTCCCTCAGTTCGATCAGATAATCAACATAGGCCCTAACTTCTGTAGTAAGCCTTCCGAGATCGCAATACGTTAGTCTCCAAAGTCTATACGATATGTTTGCAGGCCCTTCAACAGTACTTACTCCCACGTTGTGAACGCGTCGATGCTGGGAAAGACTTGTATCATCATTGTATCGTAGGTTTTTACTCGATTTGCGTCGTAAAGAAAAAGCGGTTCATGTGCTCTGATAAAGTTGCAGCAGCGTAGCCTAAAACGATGGTCCTTTCCTGGATAAGCGATACTATGCCAGCAATGCGATCCTGGTGGTGGTATCATTTTGGTGAAGGGCAGTTTGGACAAGTCTTTGGAATGTGAATCTGGGAGACTCTTCCATGCCGTGGCACCATCCCCCCTCATACTACCGGGCCCGGAAGTTGCACAGAGATACAAGCGACAGCATCGCCGAACTGCCTTGAGTGGAGCTTCACGATGTCTCACACAAGTTGCAAATGGATGCGGCCCGATCATGTGAAGTAACTCTGTCTTGACCATTTCTGTGAAAGACCGAAGAGTAGAAGTAGGCACGTAGTCGATTTTGGATGATTTGAGCACTATATTCGTAGCCCAGCTTTCAAGAAGTGTTTCATCTACATGGTTGATAACCGGTAAGAGCTGGCTCACATTCGCCGCCGCCATATTCGAGATTGATTGCTGCTGGCTCATTTGCTTCCATACTAAATTCTCCCCATTCTTGGGAGATGTTCGGCTTTTCTTGCAGCCCAGCAGTTGTAGAATTTGCACTTGCTCGTTTTGTCTTAGCAAGCCATGCTTTTTAACTTCACCTACAGTCTTGCCGCATTCTTCTTCGTCGGCAAATGTGGCGAACAGACCCATGCGACTTAAGCGTTGCAAATCCTCTATCAGTAACGAAGCACCATCCATTTGTTTCTGCAAGAGGTCCGAATCAATGAACTTGTCACGGCTCTTTTTTGAAACTCCTTTTGCTTTCGGTAGGAAGAAATTAGTGCGCTTTTGCTGCCTAGTGGGCGACGGAGGTTGATGCTCGACAGGAGTTGTTGATTCTCCTTGCTTCAGGCTGTAGTACTTGCTATACAGATCATCGACCCGAAAGAAGGGTCCTTTTCGGAAGTATAGGCGACAGTATAAGTTGAGACTCCGGTCATAGGCTTCTTCATCTTCGCTTTCATCATTGGGATCTGAAGCATCATCGCTCGGAACCTTTGTGGAAGAATCGCCAGCACTTGAAGCAATCGCTGATTGGCGAACAGGACAATCTGGGACATGACAATGGCATGACTTGGGCGCTGGCATGGCCAGTGGTATAAACCTACGTGCCAAAGCATGGACAGCACTGAGATCATCCCCTCGCTCCCATGAAAAAAGCTGCTCTTCTCCAGCTCTCCACCTGGCGTCCCAAAGCATCGCATGGCAAATCTCGGCCAAAGACTGTAAATATGCTGAGCGCCTCCATGTATGGCCTTTCTTATTGCCAACTTTCCGACTCGGCGCTGAACTTTCCAACACTCCTAAAGAGTTCTCGCCTTGAAGTTGCTCCTCTTGTTGCTGGTGTGGTGGTAGTTTCGAGTCGTTTTCATCGGGAGTTACTGATCTGCTTGAAGCACTTGAAGAAGGTTGCAGCGAAGACTGCAGCGAGACTTTGTCTCTATCACTGCGCCGTTTCTTCGCTGGAGATGGAGGCTGTATCGTCAACAAGAACTCGATATCAGAATCTCCATCCTGTGCTCCTTTCGACACGCTTGATTGAGCTGCAAATGGCATTGCCGATTGCGAAATTTTCTCCGAACACCTCTTTTCTGTCTCAATCGTTGAAGACCTTCTGTCCAAACTTCGTTTGGTGCTACGAGACATGATAGCCTAGTATTACTTTGTTATGGGCCAATGAAGGTCATGGCCATCGCCATTGGAGTGGGCAATGATTGATTTTTGATGCCGCCTGAAATGATGAGAAGGGGAACTATTGCCATAAAGGGGAGGGGACTCTCAGTTCAGCGGACACCGCCAAAGCTGGCGCAGAATGCAAAGTACGTATATGCCAAGAAATACGTCTGTATAAGTAAAGATGGGTTTTCTTAACGGAAATCCACCCAGAAGCAAAGGCTCGGCGGGCTGGCTATTGTTTTGTCGTGTTAATAAAATCTGATCTGCAGTTAAAATCTTTGTCGATCGAAACGAATTGCTTATGTATTCGGACACAAACCGGAGTGCATCTTCGGCGAAGTGACCGATCCAACGGTCGCAACGTGCATTCGCCACATAATTTTGTGGAACGATTGATCATGATCGATCACAGAACTCTTTTTCTATATTCACCAATCTCCAATATCCAGACGATTGGCAATGGTAGCTTGCAAGAGCAAATCAAGCATTTTGTTGCTATGGCTATGGCTGGCTCAGTGTCAGGGACAGCTGCTTGAAAGACCCGAATTTCTATGGAGAATCAAACTCGACGACTCTAAGACACGAACCCTTCAAAAAGGAAATGCTGTCGTGGCTTCCCAAGATGGAGAGCACATCTTCGCGACAACAGCGGATGGAAGCTTGCACATCATTAACAACAAGAACGTTGAACCTCCCATCATCACTGTCTTTGAGCCGCCAGCTATAGATGGTGCCGCCCTTGAATGCTCCTCTGGTGTTGTAATAGTCAATGATGGAGTCGACAATAGCTACTTGGTTTATGCTGTAACACACGGAAACAACAGCACCATCTTCGCCGTTGACTTCAATGGATCCTTGAAATGGCAAGTCGTTGTTGAGGGGCAGATTGTAGGAACTCCTGTCGTGTCGGAGAGGGCTGTTTATTTTTCACGAAATACTGATGTTGACAAGGGGTTTCTATCCGTCTTGCTATTGACCAACGACCAACCAGAACTTGCTGCCTCTCTTTCACCAACAGAAGGGAGTGCGCCATTAGGTCCCCCAAGCTTGTCAATAGTAGACGGTGAAGATGCTGTGACAGTTGCAGAAAGCTGGGACCAAGGATATGGAGATCAGGGCAATGTCTACATTATCCTTCCCTCAAATGATTACGACAGAAGGGAAGGAAGGGGAAACGAATCATATGAAATGTTACATGTATCATCATGGCCTTATAGCTCCGTGACAAAACCAATCATGATGGGTTCTTCTCTTTGGTTGGCGGCAGCTGGATCCAACATTGGAGGCTGGGACGAGAGGGAGATTAGCAGGGTCATTGAGGGAAGAAGAGACGACGTCGATCCAAGCTGGGAACGACAACTCGACGTTAGTGAAGTAGATGAAGAGCAGCGTAAGTTTTTTTGGCCGGAGATGAGACTAGAATGAAAATCGATCAGTCTACTCACACTTCCCACTTGACGAAACTAGCTATATTGACAACTCCTGCAATATCCAGAGATTTGTCAATGCTGGTTGTACCTGGCTCGAATGGAGAGCTGTATGGTATAAGAGCCGACGATGGACGCGTAGAATGGACTAATCAACCCTACAGTGTCATTCTCGCTGAGCCCATCGTTGTTGATGACATCGTGTACGTCATAGAGAGCGAGAAGGGCATCCTTCGCCAGCATTCAATTAACGAAGGAGTCCAATTCTGGCGATCAGATTGTGAGAAGGACGATAGTTGCGGAGATAAGGTGCTGGCCGATTTCAGTATTGCTCCAAGTGGAAACGTGATCTACTATGGAGACGTCTCCGGGCATATTACGGCCACGCAAGTTGCCAACTTTGAGACTCCAGTCCCAACAGACAGCCCTTCTCTGTCCCCAACCGCGACACCAAGACCAACCATGACAGCAAGTCCAACACAATTTATTCCACCATCATCTCAACCGACAGATAGCTCCGATGACAGCTTAGTAGCCGATGGCGAGAACCTAAAACAGCATGAAGGAGAGGATTCAGATGAAACGGCAGTTGTTGTTGCATCCGTAGTCAGTGGACTCATCCTTGCTGGAGCTCTGGTGGCAGTGTGGTTTTTCGTTGGTAGGCGCCGGAAAAACAAGAACGATACAGGACCTAAGAAAGATTCTGGCAATGCTTCCGACCGTGACCTGGAGCATGGATTTAGCAGAATGCCACGGAACATATCGCTATTTCGAAAGAAACATAGCCCTCCTCCAACAATGAACGTGGATATTGACGAGGAAGTACGCTCGATCAGAATGCACGAGGCTGACGACTCCACCAGAGATTTGAATGATACATTCTCCCTGGCGGCAGAAAGTGAATGCGACGATGCCGGCGACAACGCCGACAATCCAATCATTCTCAAGGAAATGTTGCCGTGTGATAGGTCGTGCGAATCAGGTAGCGACGATTCCAACGATAACTTTGATACAGAAGGACCTGTTCCTTCACAAGTTCCAGAGGACTTGGACACACCAAGTGCAGACACACATGCCATTGAGACGAAAGGAGAAGATAAGGAGGAACCGACAGAAAGTACATCTTTCAATCATATGTACGCTGCGGATTCCTCAGTAGCAAAATCTGACGCATCGCATCCTGATCCGCCTGCATCTCCAACACTCACCTATTCTGAGGCATCGTATGCTGATCCTCCAGAATCTCCCATATCCACCTGTTCCGAATCCTCACTCTATATGGGGTCGGTGACTGTGAAATCAATTGATGGAAGCAATTATAATACTCCCAACTTTATACCAACGGTATCCAATACCTATGGAACTTCTGTGAATACAGGATATAATGAAGATGCACCAGCTACCGAGGCTGCCTCAGCCTCATCTCAACACTCGCAGTGCTCTGATCGAACCAACAATGAGGATGAGGTTGACAGAGGCTATAGCTCAGCTCCTGACGATGAAGAGAATGCAAGAGGCGCACCTGGAGCTCACTACATGGTAAACTCAAGCATGGAAAACCCAAAATCTCTTGACAATGTAGGCCGAAGTAGTTCGCTCAGATCCGTTCGTCAAATGGACAAAGCCCCTGGATTAGCAGAGGAAGGAGTACAGCAAGGTGGCATAGAGAACTGGGATAGTTTTATGGATGAGCTTGCAGAGGCAGAGAAAATGTTCTCCCAGCCGAACTTGAAATCATCGAATCTACTCTCCGATGACGAAAGCACAGATGCGGGTAGCAGCATTATGAGCTACTTTGATCAGGCGAGAAGCGCTTTGCTGGGTTCAGATAGTTCTTTGTAGGTTTGCACCATTTAAAAATGTACTGCCAAAGCCGAAAGACCCCAACTACTAAAGCAGTCTTTATATTTGATTCGATCCACTGCTAGACCTCGTTCTTTGACAGTGTCAGCCTTCTTTGCGACCATCTGTTGCATGATGTATTCTTTCGCTTGGACTAACAGAACCTTTAGAAATATCTTTATATTGGATTTGATCCACAGCTAGACCTCTTTCTTCAACTTGACACTGTCAGCGTTCCTTCCGACCAGCTCCTGCTTGGTGTTTCTTTCACTTGGAGTAGCATATCTCTAAACATGACTTTATATTTGATTTGATCCGCTGTTGGACCTCTTATTCAACATGACCGTGTCAGCCTTCTTTCCGACCCTACCTGATTTTCAGTCATTTGATTCCACTGCTAGACCTCTTTCTTCACCTTGAGTGGGTCGGACTTCTTTGCGACCAGCTCCTGTTTGATGTGTTCTTTCACTCGGAGTAAGATATCTTTCTTATTTCCAGAAAGCAGCAGCCCAGCTGACCGAAGATACTTCTTCAGTTCCGGTACCCTACACGAATCCAACTCATCGTTTTCGTACATTTCTTGCCAATTCAAACCAGAGTCGTCTTCAACTGCTTTCCTTTTTCGCCCTACAGCCTTGGGCTTTTCCGTATCCTCTGGAAGAAGATCTTTGAATTTTTCAATTTGTGTCTGTGCAGCTTCAAGAACAACAGCATCGTCTAGCTCAGTGTCATAGTCACCTTTTTCTTCGAAGAAAGGGTCTTCCGTAGCAATTGCTTCGATATAATTAAAAAACTTCTCTAGCGCAGCATTGTCGAAGTCTTCCCCCAGTTCCATTTCATCCAAACGCTGACGATCAACTAGTCCCATCGCCGCGTCAACCAATTCTTCCGATGCGATATATCCAGTGACTTCGTTCAAATCAACATTGCTGGAAACTTGGGTAGGAACATGCCCTTCCTCTGTCTTGACATCTTTCATTTCCAATTTCTCGTTCAACGTAGTTTGGATTCGCAGTTCCTTCATTGCCTCGTCCATTTCCAACTCACGAACATCGTCCTCAAAAGGCAAAGCACTGACAACAAAGCCAGGTGGTCTCCGCTGCGCTCCTTCGTCATCAAGTTCTTCTTCTTGAGGGTACACGGCCACTAACTTGGATGACCAGCCAACTCGAAACAAGACTTCTCCAATACCTACTACTTTCTTCCTAAGCATGGACGCATGCAAGTTGGCAAAAGCCTTGGCATTCTCTTGAGCCATGTCGTTGCTATCCACTTGTGGGTAAATCAGGTAGCAAGAGTCCATGAGGTGATAAAATGGAATAGAATCCACTGATTTGAACCCCAAAAGAACCAAATTGCTGCCCTCCAGTTGTCCATTGGATGCACGCCTCAAACGAGACAATTCTTCTTGTGACAATGGAATTAGTTCCCCTCCAAAGTCGGCAAATTGACGAATGCGCTGCAGCCCTGGTTGTGGAACTAGACTAGTAGTCTTGTCTGCTGTATTTCCCCGTTTGAATGACGCAATGATATCGCCATTGTCATCCACGAGATTTGACACCTTGACTGTTTCCCTGCAAACGTTTAGAGTGTTAGGCATCCCCACGAGAGAGAACAAACAAGGTCTGCAACGAAACACGTACAATTTCGTTTGTAGGTCTATTTGGACCATACTGGGCTTTTTGGCAAATTGAACCAACTTGAACCAATCCACCATGATAGCCGTGGCATCTTCTCGATCTCTCCAGTCTGGCATTCGCATGGGGCCATGGTATGCCCGACGAACCTTCTTCCAACACTGCCGTAAATCCTCTAATCCTTCTTGCAATTGCTCCATATCCGAGAGACGTTCCTCGAAGACTTGTTCTTGACACATGCTCTCAAAGAAGAGAGACTGATCAAATTGCTTGTTCTCTTGTTCTGCTTCCATTAGTGGCCAAACAACAATTTGAACTCCACTTTCATGGCATTCTTCCGCCACCATGTGGACTTGTCGGCGGAGCTCTGATGAATAGGGATTCTCTTTGGAGGTGAAGATCCAAATGGATTTAGAGTCGACGGGGTCATCAGGCTTTGTCGGATCCTTCACGGACTTGGCCTTTTTGAACAGACTGTTGCATTCGGTCAAGGCCTGTTGAAGCGGTGCCATTCGAAGATTCTCTGTTTTGTCTCCTTCAAACTCTTCTTGTAAATTCCTTTCTCCTTCCAAGCATTTATTAATTTCATGAACATGTGATATTCCTGGTGGTACTAGCGGCATCAACGTATGAACTCCATTGCTCTCTGTCATGTCCTCGTCTTCGTCGTCATCATCATCATGCTTTGCTCGTTCCAGTTTCGTATTGAACAATACAATACCAATGCTATTTCGCTTCCCGGATCGTTGCGCTACGGTGGTGCGAATACACTCTTGAAGAAGATTTTTTGCCAGCTGCAGCGACAGGTCCATTGCCGACTTGTCGTCTTCAGAGGAAGAACGGAACATGTCAGAATCACAGTCAATGAGCAAGAGGACATGTTGAGCACCGAGAAGGACCGGGCCACCATTCGCGCCATCCTCCTCCTCATCGTCATCCTTCGTCCAATCCGGCTAAATGGGGTTTTCGTTCAGTTTTATTTTCGTGATGGCGAGTTTCATTATTAATTATTGCAAAGAAAGTCTAGTGAGCGACAGGTAGACGGGAAAGTTACTCCCAATGTGGCTGCATGCAGCAAAATGCTAGAGTATATACCTCATCACCAAAGAAGCTTGATCCGAAAAAGTCATTATCATCCATAGCTGCACTCTCTTTTGCAGTTATCTACCAACTGTGTTCTGTGGTATATCTTTTGTGATGGTGGTTATTGTGATTGATCGGCACCGATGATGATGAGGATGATGATAATGGCAGTGGTGGCAAGTTTTAAGTGTGTTGCTACTATGGCGTCAAGTAGGAAATTGGCGTAGGGGTGCGACGTACCGACGAAAGAACTGTACTAGTACTTTATTCAGCTGTTTTGGATTGCAATCTGCTACATACAAGATGAGATCGAGGGAGTAAACCGATCCTGTAGGGTTTATGGATTCTTATTACGACATAGTCAGTGCCCTTCCTTGGCGAAACCAAAAGGTGACTGATTCTCAAACACCTCTCTCTAAAGTAGATTAGGTTCTTTCGTATTGCAGCAACGGTTGTCACAAACCACGTTAGCTGTCAATAGGACGGACGGCCTAGTGGCTTAGGAGGCTTGACATCCTGTGAGCCAGATGCGCGGAAGTCCAACAAGAAGATTTATACCAAGCCCAACCAGTCTCAAGGCAACAAATACTCTAGTGACCAGACTGCTCACCGGCTGGTCATAGAGTTGATGCGACCAAGGTGCTAAGCATTACTGCAATTTCATGCTTGCTCTGATTCAAATAACATAGTAGATTACAAGCTAATTGCCAACCTCTGAAGTTGAAACACATATCGGTATCCTTCTTGTTGATTCCTTTCACTTCCCCTTCTTTTGTAAATTTTCCTTGGCACGCACATGTTTGGAGGAGTAGATGGTACCGCCTCCACCTTTCTGCTTGGTTTTTGGCTTCCCTCCCTGATTATTGCTCAATTCAAAATCATCATAGCCGTCGTATTCATCTCCTTCAAAGAACGCCGCGCTGTTTACGCTTTCGTTCCGCTCCCCAGCTGGCTCCGGTTTAG